>JAVJIF010016658.1:0-97513 GCA_038442645.1 Agave tequilana
CCGAGAAGGATTTCTAATCCACTAACTTTTCCACCGAGGACTCCCACCGAGGGAACCTCCACCGAGGAGAATTTGTACAACCGGGAGTACCGAACTCCTCTCTCAAACACCACCTCACAACCAAGGGTAGGCCGTAGCAAAATAACCACAATCACCTCTACCGAAGAGGGATACAAACACCAACTCCACCTCTCACAAGAGGGAGTACACCACAATCTTAACCTCTACCAAAGAGGGAGCAAACCACCACTCCAATCAACCTCTACCAAAAGAGGGATACACAAATACAAGGAGGGTTTACAACTTGGAGGCTTAGACAACCTCAAACAATTTCTTTTCCCACAAATAAATGATCCTAATAGAATAGGATAGAAGATAGCTCAAGTGTGGAAAAAAATAGGTGTTTGGAAAACAAAAACTCAAGGAAATAATCTTGAGAAAACTCTTGAAGATAATGGAAATGAAGAACAAACACAAATCTCCCAAATTCTATTTCCTTTGATTTTTCTAAAAACCTAAAACAATATAAAGATAGATCTTTTTGGCACTTAAACACTTTTGAAAACTTATTTTTAAAACCAGAGAATAGAAAAATTTTTGCTCTTGAAAATCTTGTGCAAAACCCCCAAGAAATGGGGGTAAATATAGGCCCAACCAGAAAACTAGCCGTTGGCTGAAATTGTTAGCCAGAACAGCTAGCGGTCGACCGCCGATTGATCGCCAACGGTCATAAATATGACCGTTGGGGACCTGCGGTCGACTGGCCGGTCGACCGTAGAAAAACAGAGAGCAGAGCTCTCTGGTCCGGTCGACCGCCCGGTCGACCAGCCCCTGTGCCTGGCCAACGTGCACAGATCTGTGCACGTCGGTCGACCGACCGGTCGACCGACTCTGGGTCCCGGTCGACCGGCCGGTCGACCGCCAGAGCCTGTCAGGCACTGTTCTGGATCAGAAAACAGGGTTAAAAAATATTCTAAAAATTCCCATAAAACTTCTAAAAATCCACAAAAATAGTTTTATCATTCTACATTGAATACAAACTTGTGATAAAAATTACAACACAAAAATCAAACATTTTTAACCATTTGTGGTCTTATAAATTTATCAAAAACCAAAACCTGTATTTTATCAAACATGAATTTTTCAATACATGAATAGGAAAGTCAAAATAAGTTTGTTAAAAGTTAAGCATGCATGTATAGAATGAATCTACTATACATAAACTAATTAAACTTGTTTTGATCAACTATTCATGAAAAATAAATATTGGTTAAACCAAAACCGAAAAACCAATATCCAAACATAAAACGTGTGTGAGTTGTGAACTTGAGCATATCAACTATCTAATCTTTATACATGGATCTAAAACACACTAAACTAGGATACCTAAGTCTTCTTGACGATCTTCATTTTCAAGTCGACTTGGTCCAAAACTCCGTAATCCACGAGCTAGACTCCATCGAGTGCTAAGTATCATCATAATGCTCGTGCTCTGGAATTACCATGTGAAAGCTTCCAAACCTTCTCTTGTTGAAGCAATCACCAACTAATATCTTGCTAAATGATCTAAAACTAAAATCACAAGATTATTAGTAAACATAACTACATGAGTTAATCATCATCAAAACTAGAGTGGAAGGCCTCTGGGCCAACAATATCCCCTATCTAATAATGTTGTATTTTTTTATTTTATAAAATATTTATTTTATTTACTGGTTATTTTATTAATATTTAATCAACTTGATTTGTAGTACAAATTCTTTTAAGATAGTAAATGGTATCTTGGCCTTATATTTATATTTAGTATTATTATGTATTATTATCTTAATTACTAGCTAGTATTTTTTCATTACTATGTTACTATTAATTATTATTGTAGTTGCCATTATTATTAATATTGATATTGTTATTATTCTTATTCTTATTGTATTATTTTAGTCATTATTATTAATGTTAGTATTTGTATCAAATATTATTAGATAATATTTTAATGTTGGTAATTTTATTAAATATTCACAAGTATCGTCTCAGTAAATTTTTGTAACATAATTACACAACAATATAAAATTATTTATTACAAAATTTTTGTTTAACTAAAGGGAAAAAAATACTGACCTAAACTCGATCCCAAGTCTAAAGCATTGAAATCATAAGATCTTGATAAATCTACATGGTTCATTTTAATCGAAATTGTTAGATTTTTAAAAGAATATTTTACTGGGAGTTATAAAGGGTTTTAATCTTGATTAATTAGTTTGGGGGTTAGGAATATGGTCCTCTGAGTCAAATAAATTCAGTAGGTTTAATTTAAACCAAAATCTAATTTTTTTAGATTTTTAATAGACTTTAAACCATTAAAATACTTAACGGGTCTAAATTTACCATTATGAAAAAATGGCTTTAAAGTGGGTGGTTTGAGTTAATTTTGTTGGCCCAAAGGCTTTCCACCCTAGTTTTGACGATGATTAACTCATGTAGTTATGTTTACTAATATTCTTGTGTTTTTAGTCTCAGATCTTATAACAAGATGTTAGTTTGGTGATAGCTTCAACAAGAGGTGTTTGGAAGCTTCACAAGTGATTCCAGGGCTCAAGCTTCAAGATCACACATTGCCTAGCCCATGGATGGAGTTTTGGATCGGGTCTACTTGAAGATGGAAGATCATCAAGAAGACTTAGGTATCCTAGTGTTTAGTGTGTTTAGATCCATTTGTAAAGCTTAGTATAGTTGATATGCTCAAGTGCACAAACACACACGTTTTATGTTTGATTTTTGTTTTCATGAATAGTTGATTAAAACAAGTTTAATTGATATATGTATAGTTGTTTCATTCTATACATGCATGCTTAACTTTTAAACAAACTTATTTTGACTTTCCTATTCATGTATTGAAAAATTCAAGTTTGATAAAAATACATGTTTTGGTTTTTGGTAAAATGTTAAGAAACAAAAATGGTTTCATATGCTCGATATTTGAGTAGAAATGTTATCACATGTTTATATATCAATGCAAATGATAAAACTATTTTTGGGTATTTTTACAAGACTTAAAAAAAATTTTAGAAATATTTTAACATGTGTTTTCTGTCCCAGAACAGTGGCTGACAGGCCAGGACGGCCGACCGCACGGGTCGACCGTACCAAGGGCGGTCGACCCTTGCGGTCGACCGACGTGCATAAGCTTGTGCACGTTTGTTTGGCAGTCACAGGGACGGTCGGCCGACGGCCGACCGGACCTGAGAGCAGTGCTCTCTGTTTATTTCGGTCGGCCAGGCGGTCGACCGGTTTGCTCCAACGGTCGGATTTTTGATCGTTGGCGGTCGGCCGGCCGGCCGGCCGATCGCTAGCCTGGCAGGCTGCCAGATCAGCCTAACGGCTAGTTTTCTGTTTTGGCCTATATAAACCCCACTCCTTTGGGATTTTGGCTAAGGTTTTTAACAAGAAAAATTCCCAGTTTCTCCAGAGTTTAAAAGAAGTTTTCAAAGAGTTTTTAAGCTTAAAAGTTTTCATCTTTATTGTTTTTCAAGGGTTTGAAAAATCAAAGAAAATTAGGTTTTTGGGATATTGTTTTGGATTTTCATTTCTATCATCAACAAGAGATTTCCAAGTAGTTTTTCTTTGTTACTTGATTTCCAAAAACACCTTGATATACACTTGAGCTATATCTTCTATCCTAATCTATTAGGATCTTATTTTGTGGAAAAAGGAAAGAGGTTTGTGGTTGAGACATACCACTTGTTGTAAACCCTTGATTTCTTGTGTTGCTCCCTCTTTGGTAGAGGTTGAGGTTGTTATATTGGGTTGGTGTTAGCTCCCTCTTTAGTAGAGGTTGAGGCTTGTGGTTTGCTCCCTCTTGTGAGAGGTGGAGTTTGGTTTGTAAAACCACTTCGGTAGAGGTGTTGGTTGTTGTTTGGCTAAGGGCCTACCCCTCTTGTGTGAAGTTGTGTTTGTATTGAGAGAGGAGTTTGGTACTCCTTGTGTTGTAACAAATCCTCCTCGGTGGAGATTCCCTCGGTGGGAGATAGTGGATTGGAAATCCTTCACGGTGGTGAAGGCGGGGATGTAGAGCTAGGGGCTCGAACCTTGAAACATATCTTGTTGTTAGCGTTTGATCCATTGTCTCTCTTACCCTCTCTCTATTTGTGTTGTGCATAGCATCTTTCACTTCATTCATATTATTCATATTGTTTGTGTTGCCTTGCATTATTTCATATTGTCATATCCATTATATGCTTGTGTGTGTGCCTCACTTATACTTAACCACAAGAGCTTCACATAGCACCTCAACTCATATTTACAGGAATCAAGAGGAGTTAGTCCAGAGTCCTTCACGGAGAATTCGGCTACACTTGTGTGTTGTATTAATTGTGTTGCAAAATTTGCATTAGCTTCCGCATTTAGCGCATTTAGAATCTAGATTAGCATTTACACCTATTCACCCCCCCCTCTAGGTGTCTTTCAATTGGTATCAGAGCCAACGCTCTAGATATTAGGCTTAACACCCTAGGAGTGAGATCCATTTGTTGCTAATCTATTATTTGCATTTGCTTGTTTGCACACACATATAGTTTACCATGGACTTCATGACCCCACCTAGTTTTGACCCTTCCAACATTGTTGTTTGGAAGTATAGGATGTCCATGTACCTAAAGACCCTAGGTTTGCATGTCTTTCTTGCGACCACCAAGAAATGCTATCTTAGAGATCGCAATCATATAGGGGCCAATGCACAAGCCCTTGAGGCTATTAGAAGCACACTTTCAAAAGAATATCTTTTACATGCTTCTAATATTGATTCCGCCTTTGCAGTGTGGAATTTGTTGACAACCACAACCACAACCTCCAAGCTTCAATTGCCAATTCAAACGGAGGAGTCTAGTGGAGAATCTGACTCACAATGCTTAATGGTCCAAGGGAATGACTCCCTTGAGGTACATTCGGATACTCAACTAGATAGTGATAGCTCTTCTTTTAATGATCATGATGATATGGATGCCAATGCTTTGAATGAAGAGTTGTCCATTGTTTGTGAAAAATTAATAGAAAAATATAACATTTTGAAAAAGAAGAGTCTAGGCATTAATAATGAAAATAAAAGTTTGATTGCTAGACTTGATATTGTTTTGCAAGAGAAGGAGGAGATTTCTAATGAAAGGGATTCATTGAAATCTCAACTAGACCTTGCATTAAAAGAAAATGAATTTTTAAAATCTAAAAATGATTGCCATGATCTTTTGAAGAAAAATGAAAATTTGTCTTCAAAAGTAATTTTGTTTTAAAAGAAAATGATTCTTTAAAAATAAAAATTGCTTCTATTTCTAAGGATTTAGAAGATTGTTTAAAGAAAAATGATGTTTTGAAAAATAAGATTGATGCACATGTTTGCCATGCTAGGGTAGTATCACACACTTCTCCTATTGCATGTTCCACTTCTTCTTTGATTGAAAATGATATAAATTTAATTAAGAAGAAAATGGATTGTTTGGGCTCCACTATGAGTCAATGTGCTATGAACCACACACGCTTGGAATCCTTGGTTCGAAAGAAACAAGTTCCATCTTTTCATGCACACCCTCCACGGCATACACATGCTCCTCACAGACACCATCACACTATGTATGCTCATGTGTACACTTGTACACATTGTGGACGTATGGGCCACCTTGCTAAATTTTGCTTTGATAGATTACATAATGTAAATTTAGTAAAGAAATTTGTTTGGGTTAGAGAAGGTACTAACCCTCATAGACCCAAAAGAGTATGGGTACCAAAGACCACCCCTCGTATTTTTGATGTAGGTGTGGGCTCTCACACGACGTGAGAGTAGCCGTACCTTGGATTGGATGCGTTCCATGCTTAAAGAGAATCCTTTTGGATGCATCACTTTCAAGGAAAGTTAGTGGGAGGACCACCTTGGTTTGGAGAACTAGAGCGGTGCCCTCCTTGGTTTTGGTATCAAATCTCTAACTCCTTATTTATTGTTTACATGCTTTTCATATCATTGTTTATAGCATGTTTTGATATTTTTTTTAATTACTATGAAAATGCCATGCTTATTAGATTTGTGATATACATGTTTAGTTATTTTGAGACACCCATGTTTAATATGGATCAATTCTTTTGTGTTCTCACTATTTGGTTGCTATTGCGTATATCATAGTTCTAATAACATGTGGATATTCATAATAATCATGTTTATGTTTATCATGTTGATTTTTATCGTGTTTTGATTCTTCATGTTAAGATTACTTATTTAGATGTTAGCTTTCATTAAAACCAGGTGTATACTTGTGCATATAGTGGGCCACAAATAAATCTATATATGTTTGAGCTTGAATGCTTATTTGAACCCATTAGATGTGCTAGTATAGTCTAGTTTTGATGATTCATGCATTTTAAACTTGTATTCCTATTTTTTGTTTTATTTTATGAGTTTTCACTTCATGTATATGTGTATTTTGTCAAACTTTAAGATATACATGTATACCCCTTGAGTCATTTGCCTTTCATGCAAATCTATATATATGGACTCAATTGCGTTTAGGGATATGTATGTATACTTATTGTGTTGACAATTCATACATATACCTTGAAATGAAATTTGTTTTGGTGAAAATTTAGTTTTTTCTTGATTTCGTGTTTATTTGTTTAACTTCATGTATATGTCTATTTTATCCAGATTATTATTATACATATACATCCTTTTTGAGCCACGTGCCTTAATGCATATATTTTGTGGACTCATTGTGTTTTGGATATGTATGTATGCTTTAGTTTGTATAAGACAAACATATACCTTGAAGATTAAATAATTTTGATGATTTTCATTGTTTCAAGGAATTTTGAGCTTAATTGGAAATTTCATAATGTCATGTCACACATTACTTGTACACTCACCATTTCTTAAAATATTTCTCATGAGTATGTTTTCATGAGCATGTATGGACTTTATTGAATATTGAGTGTTTTTAAGTGCTATGTGATTTACATGTGTTTTATGAAAATTATTTTTAGTTTATTCCTTACTTGAAGGATTTCGTACTAGTTAACAAAAATTTCCATTTTAACTAGTCCGTATTCTTCATTTTGATATGAGTTATACCATGCTTTTATTGTTATGTCAATTGGTATCATTGAACTCTTTCAATTAGTATCAATCTTGATTCTTTTGTATACTCATATGTTTGTATGTATGTATGCTTTCATTTCAATGGTATCAGTTTCAATTGGTATCTAATTTCTCATACATATATGTTTTATTTGTGCCTACTATATTCCTATATCTTAGAGCACAAATATTTGTTTATGCTAAGCTTGAAAATTTCTAATGATTGATTTGTTTTCAATTAGTATCTTAAAACAAGCTTATGCATGTGTTTAGTTTGTTTTTCATAAAGGGGGAGAAAATTTGATTTTATCTTTCAATTGGTATTTGATTCCCACTCCCTTACTTTATGATAGAAAATAAGTTTCATATTGGTATCATATGCTTAAAAGACAAATATTCTCTTTTTTTTTTTATCTCAAGATGTTTGTTTGAATGTTTTAAATTGGTAAATCAAAATTTGGTTTAAAAAGAAAAATTTAAAAGTTTTGATTTGTATTGCCTATATGCAAGGAGAGCTTAACATCTCTTCTACATATAGATTCATGTTGAGTGTATCTTATATTGAGGAGCTTGATAACTCTTTTTTATGTGATACACGTGTGTAAGGGGAGCTTCACATCTCTCCTTATGCATTACATAATATGTGTTATGTGAATTTGGGCTTATCATCCCTTCTTCATATAATGCATATGTGTAGGGAAGCTAACTTAGCGTCTTCCTCTTCATGAATGTATATAGCATATACTATTTATTGATTGTTTTATGTTTACTTTCAATTGATATCAAGATGCTACTTTGTCATATTTTTTTCTTTGATATCTTATTGATCGTAACCTCTTATTGATATGTTTTTATTTTGGACAAAAAAAGGGGAGAAAAATTTCTTGTTTTTGATTTAGCTTTACCCCCTTTATTGATGATTGACAAAAAGGGGGAGAAAGATTTTGAGTTTTATATATGCATATTTGTGTTTTGCATATATTAAGTTTAATTGTTTAATTTTAATTGGTCTCTAGATCATGCTTTGTTTTGAATATTTTATTTGGTATCTAGAGCATCTTGTTTATGCATTGTCATTCATGCATATTTATGTTTATTTGTTTTATTCATGAGTTAAGGGGGAGCTTCTTTGAAGATTAACTTTAATCCATGCATATATAACTCCATGAGTTTTGTCATCATCAAAAAGGGGGAGATTGTTGGCTCAAAGGCCTTCCACCCTAGTTTTGATGATGATTAACTCATGTAGTTATGTTTACTAATATTCTTATGTTTTTAGTCTCAGATCTTATAACAAGATGTTAGTTTGGTGATAGCTTCAACAAGAGGTGTTTGGAAGCTTCACAAGTGATTCCAGAGCTCAAGCTTCAAGATCACACATTGCCTAACCCATGGATGGAGTTTTGGATTGGGTCTACTTGAAGATGGAAGATCATCAAGAAGATTTAGGTATCCTAGTGTTTAGTGTGTTTAGATCCATTTGTAAAGCTTAGTATAGTTGATATGCTCAAGTGCACAAACACACACGTTTTATGTTTGGTTTTTGGTTTTCATGAATAGTTGATCAAAACAAGTTTAATTGATATATGTATAGTTGTTTCATTCTATACATGCATGCTTAACTTTTAAACAAACTTACTTTGAATTTCCTATTCATGTATTGAAAAATCCAAGTTTGATAAAAATACATGTTTTGGTTTTTGGTAAAAATGTTAAGAAACAAAAATGATTTCATATGCTTGATATTTGAGTAGAAATGTTTATCACATGTTTATATATCAATGCAAAATGATAAAACTATTTTTGGGTATTTTTACAAGACTTAAAAGAATTTTTAGAAATATTTTAACATGTGTTTTCTGTCCCAGAACAATGGCTGACAGGCCAGGACGGCCGGCCGCACGGGTCGACCGTACCAAGGGCCGGTCGACCCTTGCGGTCGACCGACGTGCACAAGCTTGTGCACGTTTGGCAGTCACAGGGACAGTCGGCCGGGCGGCCGACCGGACCTGAGAGCAGTGCTCTCTGTTTATTTCGGTCGGCCGGGCGGTCGACCGATTTGCTCCAACGGTCGGATTTTTGACCGTTGGCGATCGGCCGGCCGGCCGACCGCTAGCCTGTCAGGCTGCCAGATCAGCCTAACGGCTAGTTTTCTGTTTTGGCCTATATAAACCCCACTCCTTTGGGATTTTGGCTAAGGTTTTTAACAAGAAAAATTTCAGTTTCTCCAGAGTTTAAAAGAAGTTTTCAAAGACTTTTTAAGCTTAAAAGTTTTCATCTTTATTGTTTTTCAAGGGTTTTGAAAAATCAAAGAAAACTAAGTTTTTGGGATATTGTTTTGGATTTTCATTTCTATCATCTACAAGAGATTTCCCAAGTAGTTTTTCTTTGTTACTTGATTTCCAAAAACGCCTTGATATCCACTTGAGCTATCTTCTATCCTAATCTATTAGGTTCTTGTTTTGTGGAAAAAGGAAAGAGGTTTGTGGTTGAGACATACCACTTATTGTAAACCCTTGATTTCTTGTGTTGCTCCCTCTTTGGTAGAGGTTGAGGTTGTTGTATTGGGTTGGTTAGCTCCCTCTTTGGTAGAGGTTGAGGCTTGTGGTTTGCTCCCTCTTGTGAGAGGTGGAGTTTTGTTTGTAAACCCTCTTCGGTAGAGGTGTTGGTTGTTGTTTGGCTAAGGGCCTACCCCTCTTGTGTGAGGTTGTGTTTGTATTGAGAGAGGAGTTTGGTACTCCTTTTGTTGTAACAAATCCTCCTCGGTGGAGGTTCCCTCGATGGGAGATAGTGGATTGGAAATCCTTCACGGTGGTGAAGGCGGGGATGTAGAGCTAGGGGCTCGAACCTCGAAACATATCTTGTTGTTAGCGTTTGATCCATTGTCTCTCTTACCCTCTCTCTATTTGTGTTGTGCATAGCATCTTTCACTTCATTCATATTATTCATATTGTTTGTGTTGCCTTGCATTGTTTCATATTGCCATATCCATTATATGCTTGTATGTGTGCCTCACTTATACTTAACCACAAGAGCTTCACATAGCACCTCAACCTATATTTAGGGGAATCAAGAGGAGTTAGTCCAGAGCCCTTCACGGGAAATTCGGCTACACTTGTGTGTTGTATTAAGTGTGTTGCAAAATTTGCATTAGCTTCCGCATTTAGCGCATTTAGAATCTAGATTAGCATTTACACCTATTCACCCTCCCTCTAGGTATTTTTCAAATTTATGCTGGCATTAGTTTAAAATTTTTATCATAGAAAGTAGAAGTATAGTAGACTATTATTTATATTTTTCTCTATTTTTTGATATTTTTAACTAATTATTTTAATATGCAATTATTCTTTCTTTTCTTCTTTCTTTCTTTTTTTTATACACATGTCTAGAGGCCCAGCCTAGGCCTAGGCTGGACCAGGCCAAGCCCAGGCCTGGTCCAGGAATTTCTCTTTCTCTCTCTGTTTTTTTGAACATGGCCTAAGGCCCCGTGCTGTCTGGCCCGGGCCGGGCCAGGCCAGGCCAGCACTGGCCCAGTTAGGCCATGCCAGGCCTTGGGTTTGGCCTGGGCTGTAAGGTAATCCAGTTTTTTTTTGAAATTCATTATTTTAAAATTTTTGAAAATTTATGTAAATTAAAATTATGGGTTGATATATTCTCACATGTATTTTAATTGGATTTGTGGTTGGGTTTTGATGTATAAAAATTCATGAATAATCATGATATAGACATGATTTTTAATAAACTATTTATATCAAATAAATTGTGAGAAGATAAATTATTTACTTGATTTTGATCTCCCTGTTCCTCAATTTTTGCACTTTGAAATCCTTTTTTCATGCTCTGCTTGAGGAGAAAAGAAAGAAGAAGGTGGGGAGAGTTGAGTCATGATTTTTTTCTTTGAAAGTAGAAAGAGAAGTAGTTTAGACTTTTTATAGATTATTAGGGACTTTAAAAATCAGAATTTAGTTGAATTCAAACGGCTTGAGTGAGTAGTTTAGGATAGAATTAATTAAGGTTATGATTTTAAAAATAAGATTTAGATTTATGTAAGTTAGGATATATATGATCTTTGTTAGTATTTAGATTAGAATTAGTTAAGATTTATGAAAAAATTTGATAAGATAGGATTTGGATTAGGGTGGGATTTTGGGTTAATAGGTAAGGATCTCAATGGTGATGGTTATGGGCTAAGAAAAGGAAAAGATATGAATAATAATAGTAATAATAAATCCTAATAATCAAAAAGAGATAGTAGTAATAATAATAATAATAAAATTATCAACATTAAAAATTTTATCTAATAATACTTGGTAAGAATACTACCATTAACAATAATAACCAAAATAATACAATAATAATAAGTAACAATATCAATATTAACAATAATAGCAACTACACTAATAATAACAGTAACATAGTAATGGAAAAATACTAGCTAGTAATTAAAATGATAATACTTAATAATGCTAAATATAACTATAAGGCCAAAATACCATTTACATCTTAAAATAATTTATACTATAAATCAAGTTGATAAATAATAATAAAATAACCAGTGAAATAAAATAAATGCTTTATAAAAATAAAAATACAGTATTATTAGATAGTTGATATTACATTCTACCACCTTATAAAAATTTCGTTCTCGAAATTTCAATATAGTAGGGAAATGATAAAAATCAAGTTAAAAGTGAAGATAAAGCAAGAGAAGATAGCTTTTCTACTTCATTTCTCACTGCATCATTGGTCAATCATGTTTTCGTTGCACGCTCTGATCTCTACTACTGGCTTCAACATGGAGTGATCGAACTCAGGAGGCAAAATCAGGGAAATAGAATCGAAAAGATGATAGGAATCAAGATGGAACCTAGATTACTCTAGAAAAAGAGTTGGAATCAGGGATATCAAAAGATTCAAGAGATGGATTCCAAAGGGAAGGACGATCAATTCCTCAGTATCATCATGTAAATAGTATATGTTTATTGCAGTGTTAATATAACTGTCTCAGGTTACAAGTATGAACTAGGTTCTCTTTTTATGTAGAACCTGGCTCTGATACTAAGAAAATCCTGTTATGCCCCGCTTCCCAAAATTCGTGAAAACGGAGTCGCGACGAGAGTTGGCGACGTATATATGCGAGAAAAATACCCCACACATACACGCACGCTAAGCCTAAAGTAACCTGAACAAGGTATAAAATCTACTACGATAAATCAATATTACTGTAATATGACATATAAATATCTAACACAATGATAGCAGATGAATAAAGAAAAGAAATGGCAACTGGACATTGTTTAGAGAGGATCAAGGAATAACATGAATAAAAGAGTAAGAAGACCTATAATTAAGAAAAGAGAGACTCCTGCTCCTCATGATGCGTGTAATTCTCTCCCAAAACCTGATCAGTAATAAATAGCCACAAATCTGGATATGCAAATTGTAACATCCGGGTTAATGTAATCACAAGAATTTTTTTTCCTAATCACCTTTTAAAAAAAAAACTTTATTGTACTCAATCAAGTTTAAGGCCAAGTAATTTAACTTTCATGTATTATGGGAGTATTCATATGCATAAATATATATACACTTGCACATGCTTTGTACCATCCTATGTATGAATACATGATAATTTAGTATATTATTGGTATTGGGGTAGAATCAAGAAAGATTCCACTATGAGTAATTATTTAATCCCAAAATGGTTAGTGGAGAGGGTAGGTGAAAGAAGGAAAGGCTAGAATTTTCTTGAATTAAGGAGTGGGCTATTGGATGGAAGAGATGGCTTGGCAAACTTGTAATTATATGGCAATTTAGATCTGAAAACCCACCCTCTTCATCTAAAGATTGGACTCATCTTCTTCCCCAAAGTTCTCATGGAAAAAACCCTAGAAACCCTCTCTTTCTCTACACAATAAAAACATATACTCTCTCCACATCTCTCCCCCATCAACAGAGGCAACAAGAGAGGAGGAGGGGTGCGCCCAGGCGACCGCGCCCAGGCGGAGCCGCTCCCCCGGCGGCCACGCGCGGGCGGAGCCGCGCCCGGCGGCCGCGCACGGGCGAGGCCGCGCCCAGGCGGGGCGCGAGCAAGGTGGAGGGAAGGGGGACTTGGAGGAGGAGGGGCAGGTCATTCCTAGGGCTTAGATCCAAGTTGAGGAGGTGATTTTAGTCAAAAATCTGATCTTTTTGGGCCCTAAAAAATCCCTTTTGAGAAGGTAAATTTAGACTATAATTTTGAAAGAAAAACAGTACTTAATCCTCATACTTTGTTGATTTTTGTGATGAATATTAATTCAAATCTTCTTTGCTTAAGGTTGTGGTTCAAGGAGGCAAAGTTTAGCCCTAACAAAGAGGAACAATTTCGGAGGAAGGTGCGTAAACCCGAATCTTGAAGAACTTATGAAAAGAAACTTGAATATGAACATGTTAACCATCTCTTTATGAAATTCATCATTTTAGTAGAAATTTTGTGTGAATTGAATATTCTAAATGAGTGTATGCTATGTGACATGCTAGAGAAGTGAATTGAATGTTCTAAATATGTGTATGCTATGTGACATGCTAGAGAAGTGAATTGAATGTTCTAAATGAGTGTATGCTATGTGACATGCTAGAGAAGTGAATTGAATATTCTAAATGAGTGTATGCTATGTGACATGCTAGAGAAGCGAATTGAATGTTCTATATAACATGCTATAGAAGTGAATTGGATGTTCTAAATATGTGTATGCTATATGACATGCTAGAGAAGAGATAGGATTGGCCAAGTGTGATGTTTAGAAAATAGGGAACTTGAATAAGAAATTAAACTAATGACTTATATGATGGTAAGCATTAAATTGCAACATTCATATTGAAGCTTGTAAATCTAAATTGTACACTAGTGAGAATGCTACTCATGCAAAGAGTTGAACGATAAAAACATCAACGGAGGAAATAAGCTCACACGTAGGAACTGGTGAGTAATTTGAGGTGATCATACACAAACAAATATATATACGTATATAAATTATTATATACATGTGCAAGTGATGTATATGAATGTGTATTTTGCATGTGCAAATAGTTAGTGGCACGATATGGATGAAATTCTATGTTATGTTTGTGTAATAGCTTTGCTTATGTGCATGGTTTCTGTTCTCGTGGGATGAGTTGTTTTATCCCTATAAGTAGAAAGGGGCCGGCGGGAGCCGGTAGGAAGGGGGAAGACGGTGGAAAAAAGAGGTATTCATCTAAAATTGTAGGAAGGGGCCGGCGGGAGCCGGTAGGAGGAGAAGACGGTGTAAATGTATGTTGTTCATTGTAGGAAGGGGCCGGCGGGAGCCGGTAGGGGGGAAGACGGTGTTATGAAAGTAGCTTATTTTTATAACTGTAGGAAGGGGCCGGCGGGAACCGGTAGGGAGGGGAAGACGGTGAAATGTTCATGTATTCTTTGAAATGTTGTGGTGATGAAATGTTGCTTGTTGATGTGATGTTTATAAAAGATGTTTGTGTTATCATAACTTAGAAATTGTTATGGCTCGAATTATATCATGTTACCAAACGTGATAAAAGAAAAACTACTACTACGTCATGTACCATCATATATGAGTGTATAAAGTAGACCAAGGAATGTTAGCATATGTTTCCTAAACTTTGGCCTAATGACGACCTACTATAAAGTTTATAAACTATCAAAACTAAAAGATTAACTAGAATATTATACAATAACTGGGTTTACTCACTGAGCCGTCAAGCTCACTCCCTTTCTTGACAACATTCTTTTCAGGTCTAAGAAAGGGTCAAGGACCGGCGTGAGAATTTGTGGTGTTCTATGAAAGGGTCTTCTTGTCTTACTTTGCTTCTACTCATTTTGAAACTCTTTATGTTTTGTAATGGCTTATTATGCTAAGTTGGTAGAATTCATATCATTCCGGTTATGATCTTTTGTGATATGTATAAAGTCTAAAGGACGGACCTTGTACTTGTAGTCCGACATCTTTTATGTATGTAATGTTATGTAAGTAACTTAACAGATTCACTGAATGTATAATTATGAGATGGCTACTAGTTCCTAACTAATTGTGTATGTCGTAGTCTTGAAATGAGGATATCCCAAGTATTATTGTGTTTGGGGAGTATATTATTATTGACTGCATGGATGTTTGCTTGGTACCCATAAGAATAACTATGGGGAGCCATTTATAATATTGAACTTCATGTATTGTATTTGGGGCAAGGCACAAGTTACAAAGGAGATGCTGCCGAAATTTTGAGAAGTTAAGTTATTAGAGATGATTCTTATCCCCTGATTAAAGGTTAGTAGAGAATCAGAATATTATTATCTGGGACCGTTACAGTTGGTATCAGAGCCAAGGTTTATGTGTAAAGTTACATTGAGCAGATAGGATAAGTTAGGATTGATTATAAATTGTGTGAAAATTGTATGTATGATTGTACGATCGAGATGGGTATTTTAAGGAGTAGTGGATTCTTACAAATATGATTAACTTAGAAGTGCGGGATATTTAACCGTTCTCTTGTATCCGAATTTGAGTACCCGCATACTCCGATTCGGATGTTTCATACTGAGGGTGCGGGCCCTTTGTATGGATCGCCAGTGGTATGGGACACTGGAATGAGAGGGCAGCTAAAATATCCGGCAAGTCAAAGTTAATTCAGAACGTAAGAACGTTTTAGAGTAGAAAGCTCCGAGAGATAGAAAATATAAGCAATTGCAGATCTGTTGACTTCCAATAGCCTAACTATCTTAAGGTAAAATTTCCCTTATATCTATGGATAATGATGTTGAAGCAAGCTTAATGGGATAAAAGAATATAGATGTGGCGATTGATAATGAAAGCCCCATTGGAGACCTACCAATGACCGAGACTTTTAATGCCGCCCTCAGTAATGAAGTAGAGTCCCAAGGAAGAATATCTTTTGGAGGTATTTGGTAGAATGCTAGCTGGGCCCACGACTGGGATCTTCATGATGATTATGAATACTAAAAATATGACGATGATATCATAATAGAAAGTGAAGATCCTAAGGAAGGAGATGAAGAAGACCCTAACGAAGAAGACCCTGAGGAAGAAAACCTAAGAGGAGAGGATTCTAATAAGGATAGTAGAAGTTCCACTGGTCCTAATATAAATCCTTGAATAAGGTGGAATGTTTAGTATTTTGAGAAAGGATGGCATGGTTCGCCTATTTTAGAGCTTTTTGGGTAGGAGGGTTTATGTGTCTGTAAAGAAATGTGTGTGAACAATGAGTTTCAAAAAAAAAAAAATCTTTTATATGTTTAGTATGAATGTAAGCATATCAATGTAAATCTTGGTTCCAAGGATGCCTTTGAAGTTATGAATGAAGTGATATTTGTTATGTAAGACTTGCTTTGTACTGTGAATATTATTAATGATAAGGACTGATTATTCTTTTAGGGATAGATGGACTTAAATCTTCCACCACCAGACACTGATCCTGCAGGCTATGCCCCACCGCACAATTCTGTCGGGAGTGTCCATCCCCCGACTAACCACGAGGATGAACACATCAGCAAATACCAGAAAATTCCTGATGTAATGCCAGGTTGGTTGGCGCGACTGGCAACGAAAAGCAACCCACATCGAGCTTTAGAACAATTTCAGAAGCTGAACCCGTCAGCATTTAAAGGAGAAGCTGACCCCATACAAGCAGAAGAATGACTTCGTCGAATTGAGAAAATACTAACCGTTATGGAATGTAATGAGAATCAAAGAGTGTCCTTTACCTCTTTCATGTTTCAAAGTGAGGCGGAACATTGGTGGGACATGGTTAAAGATGGAGCTAATTCCTTAGGGGAGAAAGTTTCTTGGAACTTTTTGGTTAAGAAGTTCAATGAAAAGTATATACCGGGGGTAGCTAAAGATAAACTCGCACTAGAATTTCAGGAACTAAAGTAAGGACAAATGTCCGTCAACCAGTATGATGTCAAGTTTACACAATTGTCAAGATATGCAGCACGGCTGGTACGTGAAGAATCAGAAAGAACTAAAAGGTTCGTGAGGGGATTAAAACCTGAAATCAGAAGCAAATTAATTCCGTTCCAACTCCAAATCTATATTCAAGCAGTGGAGAAAGCATTGGAAGTTGAACGGGATATATTGGGAGATCAGGAAGTCAAAAGTAAGGAGTTACCCCCTTCTAAGCGCCCCCACTATCAAGAGACACCTAGCCCGATATGTCAAACCACAGATTCAATAGAAGTGCGGGGTCCTCGGTAGTATCGGCTTCTAGATCAAATGGAGGTACATGGCATCGAGTGGGATTCCCTCGAAGACCTCAGGCAATACTTTCTCACCGTCCCGATGTTGCAGGAAACTCGTGGTGCCCCATATGCCATTTGAACCATGCGGGCAGTTGTGTTCAGGGCAAACAATGTTTCTCCTGCGGTCAAATGGGTCACATAAGGAAAGAATGTCCGATCTTACAAGGACACCCAAGTACGGGATTTGGGACGGAAAGGCGAACTGGGGGCACTGTCCCATTTTCGGGATCAACAGGAACTTTCAGGCGACCGTTCTACACACCCCGACCGGCAGAAACTCAGTCATCAGTGCAACAGCCTGGAGCTCGGCGGGAGAGGAAT
The DNA here is from genome assembly GCA_038442645.1 of Agave tequilana. Taxonomy (NCBI): domain Eukaryota; kingdom Viridiplantae; phylum Streptophyta; class Magnoliopsida; order Asparagales; family Asparagaceae; genus Agave; species Agave tequilana. The sequence continues at coordinate 17,721 of JAVJIF010016658.1, forward strand.
GCTTGACTCAGCAGGAGGCTCGAACATCAAATGTTGTGGTGAAAGGTACAATCAATTTAATGGGGCATATTGCCCGAGTATTATTTGACCCTGGTGTCACATACTCTTTTGTCTTCTCAGCATTTGCATCCAAACTAAACATGAAACCTAAATCATTGAAATTCAACTTGTGATATCGACTCCTATAGGAATGGATATGGTTACTAATATGTACTATAAGGAGTGTGAGGTCATGATAGGAGAAGTAAAAACATGGGTGAACCTCGTGAAATTAGGAGGGATGGAGTATGATGTTATTTTAGGAATAGATTGATTGTTAACCCACTGTGCCCATATAGGCTGCCACCAAAAGGGTGCATAGTTATGGTGAACGAGTACCTCAATTGTGTTTCGGAGGAGTTACCACGCTTACCTCCGGAAAGAAAGATCGAATTTCTCGTAATGCCATTTGGACAAACCATCACCCCTGCAACATTTATGGACTTGATGAATAAGAATATTACAACCATATCCCGATCAATTTGTGATCATATTCATTGTTGATGTAATAATTTATCCCAAGAGTAGCAAGAAGCATAAAGAACATCTGAGAAATAGTTCAGATACATGAAGTACTTGAGACATTTGTATTAGGCAGGGATCCTCGATTTCTATCAAGAGTCTGGGTGATCTTTTCCAAGGCTTTGGGGACTAGATTACATCCTAGTACTGTGACACACTCACATATTGATGGCCAATCAGAGAGGACTATTCAGATATTAGCAGATAGGTTGAAAGCATGCATGTTAGATGTTGATAACTGGGAGAAGTATATACCACTAATGATGTTTGCATGTAACAACAGCTACCTATTGACCTTTGGGATGCAACCGTTGAAGCTCAGTATGGTAGGCAGTGTAAGTCCCCCAATTATTGGGAAAGGGTTGGAGAACGAGGATTATTGGGCCCTGATTGTGTGCAATATAATAGAATATAATAGAATTTGTAGAGGCTAACTGGGAACTGGATGATGAGATGTAGAATTTTATCCACACTTATTTCAAGATACGTTAAGTTTCGAGGACGAACTTTTTGTTAGGGGGTAGAACTGTAACATCCGGGTTAATATAATCACAAGATTTTTTTTCCTAATCACCTTTTTTAAAAAAAAAGAAACTTTATTGTACTCAATCAAGTTTAAGGCCAAGTAATTGAACTTTCATGTATTATGGGAGTATTCATATGCATAAATATATATACACTTGCACATGCTTTGTACCATCCTATGTATGAATACATGATAATTTAGTATATTATTGGTATTTGGGTAGAATCAAGAAAGATTCCACTATGAGTAATTATTTAATCCCAAAATGGTTAGTGGAGAGAGTAGGTGAAAGAAGGAAAGGCTAGGATTTTCTTGAATTAAGGAGTGGGCTATTGGATGGAGAGATGGCTTGGCAAACTTGTAATTATAGGGCCATTTAGATCTAAAAACCCACCCTCTTCATCTAAAGATTGGACTCATCTTCTTCCCCAAAGTTCTCATGGCAAAAACCCTAGAAACCCTCTCTTCCTCTACACAATAAAAACATATACTCTCTCCACATCTCTCCCCCATCAACAGAGGCAACAAGAGAGGAGAAGGGGCGCGCCCAGGCGACCGCGCCCAGGCGGAGCTGCTCCCCCGGCGGCCACGCGCGGGCGGAGCCGCGCCCGGCGGCCGCGCGCAGGCGAGGCCGCGCCCAGGCGGGGCGCGAGCAAGGTGGAGGGAAGGGGGACTTGGAGGAGGAGGGGCAGGTCATTCCTAGGGCTTAGATCCAAGTTGAGGAGGTGATTTTTAGTCAAAAATCTGATCTTTTTGGGCCCTAAAAAATCCCTTTTGAGAAGGTAAATTCACACTATAATTTTGAAAGAAAAACAGTACTTAATCCTCATACTTTGTTGATTTTTGTGATGAATATTAATTCAAATCTTCTTTGCTTAAGGTTGTGGTTCAAGGAGGCAAAGTTTAGCCCTAACAAAGAGGAACAATTTCGGAGGAAGGTGGGTAAAACCGAATCTTGAAGAACTTATGAAAAGAAACTTGAATATGAATATGTTAACCATCTCTTTATGAAATTCATCATTTTAGTAGAAATTTTGTGTGAATTGAATATTCTAAATGAGTGTATGCTATGTGACATGCTAGAGAAGTGAATTGAATGTTCTAAATGAGTGTATGCTATGTGACATGCTAGAGAAGTGAATTTAATGTTCTAAATATGTGTATGCTATGTGACATGCTAGAGAAGTGAATTGAATGTTCTAAATGAGTGTATGCTATGTGAGATGCTAGATAAGTGAATTGAATATTCTAAATGAGTGTATGCTATGTGACATGCTAGAGAAGCGAATTGAATGTTCTATATAACATGCTATAGAAGTGAATTGGATGTTCTAAATATGTGTATGCTATATGACATGCTAGAGAAGAGATAGGATTAGCCAAGTGTGATGTTTAGAAAATAGGGAACTTGAATAAGAAATTAAACTAATGACTTATATAATGGTAAGCATTAAATTACAACATTCATATTGAAGCTTGCAAATACTAAATTGTACACTAGTGAGAATGCTACTCATGCAAAGAGTTGAACGATAAAAACATCAACGGAGGAAATAAGCTCACACGTAGGAACTCGTGAGTAATTTGAGGTGATCATACACACACAAATATATATACGTATATAAATTATTATATACATGTGCAAGTAATGTATATGAATGTGTATCTTGCATGTGCAAGTAGTTAGTGGCACGATATGGATGAAATTCTATGTTATGTTTGTCTAATAGCTTTGCTTATGTGCATGGTTTCTATTCTCGTGGGATGAGTTGTTTTATCCCTATAAGTAGGAAGGGGCCGGGGGAGCCGGTAGGAAGGGGGAAGACTGTGGGAAAAAGAGGTATTCATCTAAAATTGTAGGAAGGGGCCGGCGGAAGCCGGTAGGAGGAGAAGACGGTGTAAATGTATGTTGTTCATTGTAGGAAGGGGCCGGCGGGAGCCGGTAGGGGGGAAGACGGTGTTATGAAAGTAGCTTATTTTTATAATTGTAGGAAGGGGCCGGCGGGAGCCGGTATGAGGGGGAAGACGGTGAAATGTTCATGTATTCTTTGAAATGTTGTGGTGATGAAATGTTGCTTGTTGATGTGATGTTTATAAAAGATGTTTGTGTTATCATAACTTAGAAATTGTTATGGCTCAAATTATATCATGTTACCAAACGTGATAAAAGAAAAACTACTACTACGTCATGTACCATCATATGAGTGTATAAAGTAGACCAAGGAATGTTAGCATATGTTTCCTAAACTTTGGCCTAATGACGGCCTACTATAAAGTTTATAAACTATCAAAGCTAAAAGATTAACTAGAATATTATACAATAACTGGGTTTACTCACTGAGCCGTCAAGCTCACTCCCTTTCTTGACAACATTCTTTTCAGGTCTAAGCAAGGGTCAAGGACCGGCGTGAGAATTTGTGGTGTTCTATGAAAGGGTCTTCTTGTCTTACTTTGCTTCTACTCGTTTTGGAACTCTTTATGTTTTGTAATGGCTTATTATGCTAAGTTGGTAGAATTCATATCATTCCGGTTATGATCTTTTGTGATATGTATAAAGTCTAAAGGACGGACCTTGTACTTGTAGTCCGACATCTTTTATGTATGTAATGTTATGTAAGTAACTTGACAGATTCACTGAATGTATAATTATGAGATGGCTACTAGTTCCTAACTAATTGTGTATGTCGTAGTCTTGAAATGAGGATATCCTAAGTATTATTGTGTTTGGGGAGTATATTATTATTGACTGCATGGATGTTTGCTTGGTACCCATAAGAATAACTATGGGGAGCCATTTATAATATTGAACTTCATGTATTGTATTTGGGGCAAGGCACAAGTTACAAGGGAGATGCTGCCGAAATTTTGAGAAGTTAAGTTATTAGAGATGATTCTTATCCCCTGATTAAAGGTTAGTAGAGAATCAGAATATTATTATCTGGGACCGTTACACAAATCCAGAGAGTCAGAACTCCTAGTGAATGTGTAAGAATAAACTGGAAAGTACTTGTGCATATAACATGTGAGCAGATAAAGAAAATATATATACGAAAATAAAAAATGAAAAGAATAAAGTAAATAAACAGTAATGTGGATAGCACACAATAGAGTATGTGTCAAGTCAGGTATCTAATCAGGTATCTATCACAATCTATATATCAAGCGAGTATAGTCAGTCAGTACAAGAGTCAGATGTCTAATCAGGTCAGGTGTAACATCCGGTGTCCAATATATATACATGTTCAGGCAAAGACAATCAATTACAGTATATTATTATTTATTATATTAGCGAACACCAATTGCCACCTGTAATAGACGCATCTCATACTATGCCAATTACAAATGTCAATCAGGGCCTAAGTTATTGAAACTGATCGGTTGGAGATATTATCCATGCTTTAGGTGGGTCCCGTACATACCTGGGACCACGACCCAGACTCTGGCGCTGAACTAGGCCCTACCGTAAGGTAGTCAGGAACATGTATAATAGGAACAAAAACAGGACTGGGTGCCAGTCACCCCCCGAGAACCCTGCAGTGGAACCCTCTTTTGGCTGCGCAACCTATATCCTAGGTCCACCCAAAATACAGACGTTGTCTCCTTAATTAATTTTTCCCAATCCCAATATAAGTTGTTTAATATCATGTTTATTAGTTTATCAAGATTATTTAATGTGCATGTTACTTAGATCACTGGATAACTCGATGATAGTCACGGTAATCACGCCAACATGTATATAAGAATACCGGTATAACAGGATATATAATTTTAGTGAACAGGATACCGGTATAACAGGACATGTGACAAGTATAACATGATGGTGTTGTTACTGTATACAATATTTTTCTAGCAATTATGGTAATATGGACAATATAATTATCAGGTAAATGTCATATATAATCAGTCAAGTTCTTCAGGTAAATCATGATATTCAGAATAAGTAATGACCTGCTGACATGAATAGAATAATCCGCGCAAAATATTTAATCAACTCAGATCCTCAAAGTCATCGATATATCTAAGTCCCAATATAAAAAATGCATACTCATCTATATCCAATCAATCATCACTATCCAATCTTAATTAAGACCATCATACACTCTCACTTCCATTAAGTTCAAACATAAGATCTAGAAATCTCAGTAACTAGTCAATTATGCATATACATGCCACCGATCAGGTCAAACCAATTTACGGCTACTTCTCAATTCAAGGTCAACTCCAACTCAATCAAGTCTACTAACAAATCCAAGTCTATTATCTCGTTCTTTTAATAAAGAATCTCTAAATTAATCAATCATCAATATCTAACCAAACTCTCACCTGTTTTACCATCAATAAGAATAATCAAATCTACTATAATGTCACTCAGATATCAACTCGTATAACTACTATCATGAACTAGTCAAATCCAAGATATAAATATAATTATAGTTTAAGTTACATCACCAATAGTTCCATCCAAATCAAGATAATAACTAAAGAGTGGGACTACCTCAAGTTACATGAAATCTACAATGTCTCTATACTCAAACATCGATATCAATAAACATCATTACTCAGATAATTTATCAGTGAATATATCTAAAAATACTTGCAACTAATAATCCAAAATCAGTATTATGTGATAGATCAAAATCAAGGTAAGATATTCTCCCATATGATCAGAACCTAGCTATTATTGATCTCATTTGAATACGAATCAAGATCTCATATAAATCTCAAGTTGAAATCCAAGCATCAAGAGAAAACAATCTTCTAAATAAGGTACATCTTATTTAATTCATTTTTATTGTCTAAATGAATTCTCGTCTGAAGTATCATTAAGTAAATATCCGATAAATACCTTAAATAAGTCTGCAAATATGAATTAGGCCAATCTCAAATCAATCCAAATTATAATCTAAGGTGTACGACAATTAACTTATAATCAAAAATAATAATCCTCCACACTAGTAAAATAATAATCTCAAATGATATTGATAAACATTCATATGAACTAACTAAATAGGATGAGCACTCACCGATGTCTCATAAAGGAATACATGTAATCACACTAGTAAAATAAGTCAGATGACCACATGAAATGATACAGGTACTCATATAGGTAAAATAAAGCAGATGGTCACATGAAATAAGGCTAGTGTCAGACACACACACACACACACACACACACACACACACACACACACACACACACACACACATATAGACTAGGATCCTTTCAAAAGGATTCGCACCCGAATCCTTCCCACTCAAATTCAACCCCCTTACATTCAAATGCAAGATCGATTCCGTTCAAGTTAATCTACATTATTTGAAGTTTCTAAAAATTAAAAATCATGATATTTGAATATTTTTTTCTTGTCCATTAAGTATGTGAAAAATGGACAGCTGAAAATAGCATTTTGTTTAGATCTATAATTTTAAACATACAAATTCTCGGTCCGACCAGATGATCATGATCTAAATATTTAAAAAAATCCTACACACCAATTTTTGTCAGGTTTTAAATATTATACACGGTTAAACTAAACAACTCACTAATTTCGCTTGCTATTTTGCGATCACTTGACGGATAAGAAAAAAGTAGTCAAATGCCATGATTTTTTTTTTTTTAGAGACCTCAAATAATGTAGATCAACTTGAACGGAGTAAATCTTACATTTGAATGTCGAGGTGTTGAATTTGAGTGGGAAGGATTCGTGTCCGAATCCTTTTGAAAGGATCCTAGTCTCTCTATGTGTGTGTGTGTGTGTGTGTGTGTGTGTGTTTATTTATTCAAGTTATATAATTTTCATCAATTTGAGAATTTAGATCGTGAAATGAGCTGATGGTTTTCTGATATCATAATTTACAAGTTTACGCAATTTATATCGTGATTATCAAGCTATACTTAGTAAATATTATAATTAGTTAGATTCCATAATTAATACTAAAATTATCAAGTTTCTGTTATGATACGGGGAACACAATTATTAAAATATAATCATGTAAATTAAGCTAGAATAAGAGAGAAACTTTACTCACTCTCGATTCGATTTTTTCGATATAGACGAAGCTCACGCAAGCACCGCGGTAATTTCTATTTAATTTAATATGCCTATATATACACACTAAGGTTTGTATATAACTATTAATTAAAGAAATTTTAAATAAAAAACGTAAGAAGTGTTAATTGTACATCTAAAAGTGATTAATTTTGTAACTAATTAGTCACCAAACACCCACCCCACTTCCTCTTCTTCTTCTTGCTCACGCATCCACCTCCTCTTCGTCTTGCTCACGCACATTCGGCTGAGCTTAGGTCAGGGTCAGGTGTACCTTGGGTCCAGCTCGAATCGAGCTCAGGTTGCCTCAGGCCCTAGCATGTTCTAATTGGAGGAGAAAAGAAGAGAAAAAAAGAAGAAACAAAAGAGAAAAGAAGAGAGAGAGAAGAGAAAAGAAAAGAAAATTTTATTTGAAAAGTAATTTTGGAGGAAAGAGAGAAATTTTAGAGTTCATCAATTGGGAAAATTAAGAGAGAGAAGTGAAGAAATTTTGGATGAATATTAAAGTGAGAGACATAAGTATGAGTGGTGAACTTTTTGAGGGATTTTCTTTATATATATATAAAAAAAAAAACTCTAGTGCTCTCTTTCTCTCTCTCCATTCATCTATTTATATAATTTCATATATATCTTTGTGTGTACTTGTATTTCTGCTTTCTCATCTTACATACACATTAAAAGATACTTAAATTGTAAATATAATTAATTGTTTACTAATTAAATAGTTAAATTATCATCTTAAATCATTCTTTATATTAACATAATCGAATAATTAAAATTTTAATTTAAAATTAAATATTCCGGATGCTACAAGAGATAAGAGATAAAAAGCTATTCTAATCATTTTCTATTGCAGTATTCATGTCACTGTCAATCTAGCCATTAATATCAAAGCAAGAATTCAAAAGTGGGGGGAGAAAAAAAAATTGAACTGGTCCAAAGGATACCTGATGAAAATGATTGTATTTAAAAATAAAAATTGAGATCATGTCTAATTTCGCTGATAATGCAAGTAAACAGTCTAAACACTTGACTAATTCTTGCAGCATGCAACAAGAGCCAAAGCCTTTTAATTAGAACCTACTACTAATCTTGACACACTTTTGACTTTCTCAACTGGTGGAGACAAATCACCTTATGGGTTTTGTTCTAATAGTACATGATTATTTGCAAAATGGCAAAAAAAGACAAAAACATACGTAAAGATGCAAACCAACACGACAAGCTTCTCTCAAAAATAGATCAATCACAAGTGGTTAATTTCTATATATAAGAAGAATGATGTAAATAAGTCATTAGTTTCAATAAGCTGTTCGTGAAGAGATCACGTATGGAGACCACCAACAGTTTGTGAAGATTTTTCTGTCGTGATTAAGCACTTATCAGAGAATTAAAAACTGGATTCTTTTGCTATATTTATGCTAACTGGAAGAATGCTGAAGGGCAAAAAACAGAGAATCTAACGCAAAAGGAACCCTACATGATGTTAAACACCCTGTGAACTGGGAAAAGCTGCTGCCAAAATAACCTTCTCTCTTTTGGCAATACCAATGCAGCCTATTCTCTCAGCCTTGTGCTCAACGCCCGTTGTCTGCTCACATCTTTCCCAAAAAAAATCTCTCTTTTTGGTCAATTTTTAATTTTCTAATCTCTCTTTTTTATTTCTATATATAATATATATATTTTTTTGTTTTTGAGAGAACTCTCCTTTTCAAATAGTATAGTAGTAGATACTTTTTCAGAATTGTTTAAGAAGGCAAGGCAAAGGACGACAATGGAGGAGAGAGTGGGGAAGGTATCAATGCCATTAGAACTCAAACAGATGATAAAGAAATAATTTTGTGGCTTTGGTGGGGGGTCTCCTTGAATTATGCCATGCCCATGGCTTTTCAGATCTTTTCATGGGGTTTTTTCGTTCACCACCCCCACAAATACTTAGGGCAAAGTTGGTCATCAAGATCGTTTATACAATATTAGCAAACTAAGATCCTAACAAACTAGTTGCTTTGTTACTAATGACCAAAAATAATATGAGATAACGTCTCTTTGGTTTGTGTCGAAGTTTGATGAGATTGATAGCTCATGTTTGCATTAAAATTTTCAGTTATTGAGGATACTGACAGAATTTTAACGGGGAACAAATTTATTAGGGTGGTGGTGTTGTTCCCGAGATGTGAAGCAATCAAGAATAAAAAACAGTTGTATAGTGTTCCCCAAAACAATGAATGCTTCCTATAAAGTTAAGGCACCAGGTACCAAAGATTTTGGTAAAATAAATTCTATTTATTAAAAGGACGTTTTTTTGAATAATTTTCTTTTTCAAATTTAATTTCAAAAATAGATCTCTCTTTAATTTTTACAAAAGTCGCCGGCTTGGCGCCAACGCGGTAGGCTCCGATCGCAGAGACCTGCCATTTTTTGATTCGAAGTTGGCAACTTAGCTCGTTCTTTTTTTTTTTTTTTTGAATTTTTAAAACTCTATCTGGAATTGGCAATGTCGGATCTAGAGGGAGAGGCTTAGTTTTGAGCTTTATTTTTGATATCGGTTTGCCAATTTCAGACAAAGATCAGAGGAAAATTTAAAAATAGAGGGAGAAAAGGTGCATGTAAAGCTGGGATTGGGAGCAGCAAATTCAGAAAAAAAGATATAATTTTTAAATATATCTATTTTTAAATTTTAATTTTAAAAACAAATCTTTTTCCAATTTATTTTCAAAAATTGTATTCTGACAAGTTATATCAACACTACGTCAGCTTTGGGTTGTTTCGCCTGTCACGGTGACAGACTTAGGGCCTGTTTGTTTCGCTGCAAAACGTCGCAAGTCGTAAGTCGTAAAATGAGAATGGAAAAAGTGAACTGTAGCAGAAAAAATATATTGTGTTTACGGTGTTTGGTTGATAAAATGAAGTGTAAATGAGAAAGTATATTGTATTTTACGGTGTTTGGTTGGTAAAGGGCGTGTTTGGATGTAAGGAATCCGAGTGAAGTGAGGAAGTGGGGAAGTATAATTGCTCATTTCCCTATCTATCCAAACACCGGAAAAGGAAAATAAGAAAACCCCCTTTTCCCTTTTTCATCTCTCTTTTACACAACCATTTTCTCACTTCCAGAGTGCTACAGTTAATTTTGTGGTCATGTAAATCTCATTTATAATAAGTTATAGCATAAAACAGTTAATTTTTTGGTCATGTAAATCTCACTTGCATTCTAATTACAATCTATTTTTATTTTTCTTAATTAATTTTTATTTTAATATTATTTTCCGGTCAACTTTGTGGTCAACTTTTCCATTTCCACTTTTCATTACCATCCAAACACCGGAAACGACAAAACATTTTCCAAACCACACTTCCCAACAACCATCCAAACACCAGAAAACTTACTACTCATTTCCCTTTTTCCTAAAGGAAATAAATCTTACTTCCTACTTCCTCACTTCACACCAATTCCTTAAATCCAAACAGACCCAAAGTGAAAGTGCAAATGGGAAAGTATATTGTGTTTTACGGTGTTTGGTTGGTAATGTAAAAGTGTAAATGGAAAAGTTGACCACAAAATTAACTGTAACAGTGCTTTAAATATTATAAATACTATTAAATTAAATCTACTATTGCAAATTAAAATGTATTAATAAATTTGAGATAAAATATTAACAATCTTAATATTTTATTTATAACAATAATATTACTAAAATATTAGTATAATTAGTAAAATATTATTAAAATATTAACTAAACAAATAATATAAAATTTTAAGAAAATCTAAAGAACATTAATAAAATTTTAAGAATACTAATAAAATATAAATATTAAAAAATCTTAAGAAAAATAATAAAATATAGTTATAATATTATAATATTAAAAATACTTGAAAATTTATTATAATTTTAAATTTTATTATAATATTATTGCAATATTATAAAATTATGAATTAACAAAAAAATATAATTAAAATTTATAATGTTATTATAATAAATTATTATTACAATATTAACGTAATAAAATATTAATATAATAATAAAATATATTATAATATTAATAAAGTAGTTATTTATATTAAAAAATAAATAATTAAATATATAGTAATTTTATATTAAAGTATAATATTGTTATATTAATAAAATATTAACTCTAAATAAAATAATAAAAAATTGGTATAATTATAATAAAATAATAAAGTATTAAATAACAATATTAAATAAAAATATTAAATTAAAATAGTAAAATATTAAATGTTAAAACAATATTAAAAATAATAAAAAACTAAATATTAAATATAAAATAATTAAATAATTAAATAAGAAATTGAACACTATTATAAATATTAAATATTTAATAATATTAAATTATATATTGATTATCAAATAACTGCTTTGAATTACAAGTGAGATTCATGACCACAAAATTAACTGTAGCAACTGCAAGTGGGAAATGTCGGTGTAAAAGTGAGATTTAATTGACCACAAATTTAACTGTAGCAACTGCAAATGAGAAAATGAGAGTTGCATTTTGTAACTTATTTTTCAGCGAAACAAACAGCTGAAAATGGAAAAAAAATTTTACGACTTACAATTTGCAGCGTTTTGCGGCGAAACAAACAGGCCCTTAGTTCGCGGGGATGTAATTTCTTGGTCCGAAGTTATCAATCACGCACCAAGTTTTTGCAGCCCTTAATCAAAATTGGCAGCAGCCCGTAATTAGAGGTTGGAACGAAATATTTTAGCGTCTACATCAAGCTGGACTGTTAGTATCAATTTTTAAAATAAATTTAGAAGAGGTCTGTTCTTAAAATTAAATTTGAAAAAAAAAATTATTCAAAAATTTGAACTGACAAAAATAGATAATCCGACACTTATTAATGGGGACCATCACGCAAGTAAAAAAAGTTAAAAAAAACTAGAAATTTGGTCATAATTTCAATTTTTTTCTTCCAGAAAATGTATCCATTATCCAAAAATCTAACAATTTGCTTGTAAGCAGCATTGAACATTATCCAGTGATAACTTTAAAAAATTAAGAAAAATTGAGAGAAAACTGTTACATTACTCGCATTCTTGTAGAATCAAAATTTTCAACAAATAAACAAAAAAAATAAAAGGAGACCCTCACTATGAACTACAAGAACAAAAAGCAATCTCTTGTCTCTCTCAAGTAATTTCCCTTTTAATGCTAAAATCAAACACCCAAAAAATAAAATCTCAACACATAGAAGGGAAGAGAAGAGCACATCAAAATACAATATACTCTCTTTTTTATTTCCTTTTCTCATTTTCCCCTTGTTTACATGAACCCAAAAACAGGCTAAGGATTTTGCCCATAAAGTGGCAACTTCCCCAAGGGAGAGAAAAAAGAAAAGAAAAATATCATACAAAAGGCCCAAAAAAAAAAAAAAAAAGCTAATCTTTCTTAATTAATCCCTCATACTTTCTTCCCTCTTTTTTACCTCAATTATTAATCCCAAAAACCCAGCTCACAAACCTCCTCACAGAGCTCTTTTCTTCCTCCTCCTCATAATCACCATACACATCATCATCCCCATACCCATCATCATACCCATCATGACCCCCATCATCACCATCATGCTCATCATCAGCTTTCTCAGCACTAACCTCCATGCTCTCTTCAACAAGAGCTTCATCGTCTCTCTTCTTCGAGCTCCTCTTCCCCTGCTTCTTCCCTTTGATTTTGCCCCCCGCCGCCTCCCTCGACTCGATGGTTTCTTCGAACGCGTCGATGATCACGTGAATCACGTGCCGGTTTGGGAGGAGTCCCAGCGGGCCCAGAAGCTCTTGTAGCAGCCGAAGCAGGAGCAGCCCAGCTCAGGCGGGTGGGCCTCGTTCTTGTTGCTGATGGCCTTTTTTCTCTGCTGTTGCTTTTCTTTGCTCTTTTCGCACCCGAGGAGGTAGGCGAGGACCTCTTGCTCCTCGGCGGAGAGGGCGGCGGCGAGGGCGAGGAGGGCGGTGGGGAGGGTGGAGAGGAGCGGGGAGGGAGAGGGGTGGACCCTCTTGTTGGGCCCCTTGCTGCTGTTGTAGAGCTTCTTCATTGTTTTTTTGTTTTCCCCCTGAATGATTGTTTGATTGTGTTGGGTTGTTGGCTGGTGAGAGCGGATTTTGATGGGTTGGTGGCGGGTTTCAGCTGCTGGTGAGAGGAGGAGAGGTGAGAAAGGAGGTTTGGTGGGATCAAGGGAAAGAAGAGGAAGGTGGGTCAGCTGAAGGGGGCTATGTATAATGGCAGCAGTAAGCCGGGAGAAAAAGAAAATTAATAATGTGCACAAGCACAAGGTAATTTTTGCATATTTATACCTGACAAAGTGTGTTTTGAAATTTAGGGCCTCTTGGGAGCACAAATTTTTTTGATTTCGCTTTTCGGTGTGCTCAAACTTCAAACACTTTGTTACATTTGGCATGAAATGCCACATTTTTTTTATCTGGATCAAGGTTTTAGGAATCTGATTTCTAAGCGTCAATTTGCATTGCTATGATTGATATAGCCTGAATGTTCTATGTCATATAACATGCCTAATTATGTGGTATAATAATAATAGTGGCAGCAATAACAACCATCACGGTATTGACGATAATGGTGAATATCTGCAGTAGAATTTGAAATGTATATAGCGGTAATGGTAAATGGATGACGGTAATGATGATGTCACGATAATGACTGTGTAGCAGTTGTCACAATGGTGGTGACAATAACGATGGTGGTGGTGAATGCATCTGCTGTGATGGTAATGAGTAGCAGCCCCAACGGTAGTGACGCCGACGATAAAGAGAGTTATGGTGATTAGCGATATCTGCGATGATCGTGACAATAGTGGCAACAAAGATTGTTGCAGTGGTGGAGTGCAAGGTAATGATGACATGTTGCCCCAGGATGAAGGCTTTGGTAGCACAAGGATCATAGAACAATTATCAAAATTAAGCTAAAACGTCGATGCATTATGACATAAATATCAATGACAAAAGAGTGATGATGAAGATTATGAGTATGACGATGGTAATAGCGTTAGTGGGAACAACCAATGGTAATAAGAATGGGAAAACACCACAAGGATAATAGGAGATTACAGTCTGTGGCAATCACAATGAAGAGAGAAACTATATTAAGAAGAACAGAAGGGGAAGAATTATTTGGTGTCTTGAAAATATGATTTTTCATGAGATTCATGCGAATGGGAGTGTACTATGTCGACCAATCACGTGAGCATTACATTCTCATGATATAATAGATTGTAATATTGATTGAAATTCTACATTCTTATGTTATTGCATTGAACTTATGTCAAATACAAGATTTAGCATGAGAATCTTAGATTCCCATGTGAATTTACTAAACCCACACTCAAAGGACTTAATCAAGCTTTAACAGCAAATTCATTTGAATTTGAGGCACTGTGAAAGAATTCTCCAAGCCCGATTTATAAATTCCAAAAGATAAGAGGTTTGTTCTACAAATTGCGTTTGCTATTTCATTTTTCCAAATAGAAAAAGGACAAGTGGATTTCTCGTGGATGGTGGTGAGATGAGCGAGAGAGGAGAGGGGAATCAAGCAGAAAATGGCTGAGAAAATACGCAGCCCCGCAGGACGCACATACTTATGCTGTGATGGCGACTGCACACTGTGGAAGGCGAGTGCAAGTGGGCCCAGCCCTCACCCCTCTATGCTTCCTCCTCTAAATTCTAGTGTTTAGACTTTGAACCGATCCTTCTTTTTTGTTACTCGGATGTACCTATGGCAGTTTTTTTTTTTTTTTTTTTGCCGAAAAAATATACTTTGACTTTGTTGGCACAGGATAGATCTGATACTAATTAATGTCATTAATTTAATTGGTGAGGTCGGTTAATATCAGATGGGAGATTTTTCGTTCAGTATACCGTTACTTAATTACAGAACCACATTTCAATTACTTTCATTCATTAAACACCAATTAGACTAGTATTAGTCACTCTCAATATACTGTAATATTTATGAGCATAAATATTTCAGTATAACCCTTGTACAAAGAACGTTAGTTCACTTATACAGCAATTGGAGTGAGATACGCATGTAACGAATCTCCTTAAAATAATTACGTCCCCTGCTACGGTGCTAACGGGTTAATGGACGCTGGTCTCTCAAGATACAACATTCCTTCACGGTATTTGGATAGCACTACCAAATCGTCGTACGGTCAAACTGTAGTTAATCAGTACCTTCATAGGATTTCAATGCAGTAGGACGAAGATAAATTTCAGAGAGAATATTTACCTTAACTTTGAAGGATTATCCACTGTAGAGAAAGGAGGGAGAGAAGAATTAATGTCTTAAGAAAACAGAGATCAGACAACAATTCTATTTAAGAATCTGTTGAATTTTCTAAGCCTTATTTCAGAACGAATCTTTTCCTTGCTTTCATAATCTTCTTTAAAACTCTGATCTTCAGTCTGACTCTTTCAGGACTGATCTTCAGTGTAAAGGAAGAGAGCAGGAAATGATTTCTGTGTGTTTAGAATCACGGAAAGGAGCGCTATTAATAGCGCTCCTAGGAGCCTGTTGGAGGGTAAATCTGTCATTTGGAGTCCGAGCGGTTGCAACGGTTCTGCCTGAACCATTGCAACTGTTCGTTCCAGACAATAATCGCTGCAGTGGTTCCTTCTAACCGTTGCAGCGCAGTGGGCGGGTAGCGGAGCGGGTCGAGACCCGCTTGTACACCAAAGCCGTGTGGCCTGGTTCAAAAAGAACCACGCTGGATTGGATCCTACGCTCGGACCCGAGCCTGGAGCCCCAGTACCGGCGCGCGAGCGCGTGGGCATGGTTTTCCTCAATCGCGCGTGAAAACTCCGAGTACCCAAAGGGCACGCCCCTTGTTCCCATTTCCTTCTATTTATACACTTTAATTGTCCATCCCATATCCAATGTGAGATTAAATGCTTTTAGCTACTTTTAATTCCTTTTAACTTTTGAAATAGGTAAGTTTTAGACTTGAATATCTCATTCATTCTAAAATGGAATTGAACATGTAAATATACCATGGTCATCCCTAATGAAAGGAGAACACACTCCAACTATTATCCGATTGATTCTATCAATAGATATCGCCTTAATTTAGCTCAAAGATTCACTGTTTAATTCTTCATTTTTCTAACAATCCCCCAAAATGAATGAAAATTTAAAGAATTGATACACAAAGAGACCGACTCTATAGTGAAAGGTACTTTAGAAAAGAACTGCATCCGGATAGGTGAATTAGGCCTTGAACCTTCCATAGCGAAATCTTTATCAGACTTACTAGCTAATCAGTGAACTAAATCTTGAACTGTCAGCCGTTATTGTAAGCCAAGTCAACAAACTTCACACAGTAACTTTTCAAGATCAACTTTGGTTCTCAGTTGTGTCCATTTAGACCCTGAACATTCTTAGTTTTAGAAAGTATCTTTAGAGAATAAAACCTCCATAGAGCTTCCCAAAGAGCCAACCCAGCTCTATACTCACATAGGTGATCATTCTATTAAGAGTAGTCTACTCTACCCCACTTGTTATAGTAACAAGATATAGACATCATTAAAAGCATTAAGCTTATCCTTAATCCATTTGTAGAAAGTACTTAGGTGCACCATAGGAATGGGTTGGAGTCAAGCTCCTAACTGCTTACTCGCAGAGTAAATCATAACTAGTTTTTCCTCTTGAATTTAGTCTGTGGATTCTCCAGTTGCTAAGCGAGGTTTCCATTAAGCTGATTCGGTAAGGTTAACTTTTAAACCATTCCCTTCGATGCACAGTTTATACGCTCTCCACTTAAACCATTCGTAAACGGATCCGCTAAATTATCTTTTGACGATGCAAAGTCAATAGAGATAATTCGATTTGAGAGCAACTGCTTAAAGGTATTACGTCTATGACGAATATGTCTAGACTTACCATTATATATAAAATTTTGTGCCCTAGATATTGCTGCTTGATTATCGCAGTGAATGTATATGGCGGGCACTGGCTTTAGCCATAATGGTATATCTTTCAAAAATTATCGAAGCCATTCTGCTTCTTCTCCAGCTTTATCTAAGGCTATAAATTTTGATTCTATTGTAGATCGGGCAATACACATTTGTTTGAAAGATTTTCAAAATACTGCTGCTCCTCCAAGAGTAAATACGAATCTGCTAGTTGATTTTAATTCTTCAGAATCTGCAATCTAATTAGCATCGCTGTATTCTTCAATTACAGGCGGATACTGTTCATATCTCAAGGCATATTCCTTGGTATGTGATACGTAACCTAATACTCACAGTAAAGCAGTCCAATGATCATCATTAGAGTTACTAGTATATCTGCTTAATTTGCTTGCAACATAAGCAATATCGGGTCTAGTGCAATACATTAAATAATTAGACTTTCGATAATCTGAGAATACTTCAACTGTCGTACTCCACTTCCTGTATTCTTGTGAAGGTAGATGTGTGAAAGAAAAAATTTATATTTTCTTTTATCCCATGTTACTTGAATCTTTCTATCATCTTTTTCACATATTGAGAATGAGAAATACTGAATTCATCTGGTGTTGTTGTGATTTTAATTCCTAAAATTATATCAGCAACCCCCCGGATCCTTCATATCAAAATTGTTAAATAACATTCTTTTATGAACTTAATAACTTCAATATTAGTCCCAAGAATCAGCATGTTATCTACATATAGACAAACAACGATACATGCATCTCCAACTGTTTTAGTGCATACACAATTATCACATTCATTGATAGTGAATCCATCTTTGATCATGACACTATCAAATTTCTCATGCCATTATTTTAGAGCTTGCTTTAGACCATATTAGGATTTAACTAATTTACATACTTTATGTTCTTGGTCCTTGACTATAAATCCTTCAGGTTGTTCCATATATATTTCTTCATTTTATTCACAATTTAAGAATGCAATCTTGACATCCATTTGATAAATATCTAAGTTGTGCAATACTGCAATCACAATTAACATCCAATTGGAAGTTATTCTTATTACTGGTGAATAAGTATCGAAGTAGTCAAGCCATTCCTTTTGTCAATAATCTTTAGCTACTAATCTAGCCTCGTACTTATCGATAGATTCGTCGGGTTTATTTTTCTTTTGAAAATTCACTTACTTTCAATTGGTTTATTGTCAGGAGGTAAGTTAATTCCCAAGTATGATTACTTAGGATGGATTCTATTTCGCTATTTATAGCTTCTTTTCACATCTATACTTCTGGAGTAGACATAGTCTCTTTAAATATTTGAGGCTCACTTTCAATAGCATATACTATGAAATCTGGACCAAAAGATTTAGAGATTCTTGATCTCTAACTTCTTCTTGGTTCAACTTCTACATTAACAATTGATTCCTAGGGGTTGTCGTCCCTGAATGTCATCTCGTGTGTTCTTTTTTCAGAAGTCTTATCTTCTTTTCATTTGTATGGAAAGATGTCTTCAAAGAACACATCTCTAGATTCGATAATCATATTTACATGAATATCTGATATTTCTGATTTATGTACCAAAAATCTATAGGAACTGCTATTCAAGGCATAACCTATGAATATGCAGTCCATTGTTCGTGCTCCCAACTTAGTATTTTTAGACAGTGGCGCTAGTACATTTGCAAGGCACCCTCACATTTTAAGGTAATGGTAGGAAGGTTCCCTTCCATGTCATAACTCAAATGGTATAAGACTAAGTTTCTTGTAGGGTACTCTGTTTAGAATATAATTTACAGTTAATAGAGCTTCCTCTCACAAGTTCTGTGGAGCTCTAGAACTTACGAGTATGAAATTGATCATATCCTTCAAAGTTCTATTCTTCCATTCAGCAATCCCATTTTGCTGAGGAGTATATGGTGCTGTAATTTGATGAATTATACCAAATTTAGCACATAACTCACTAAAGTCATTTGATTCATATTCTCCACCTCGATCGGATTTTAGAATCTTTATATTCTTATTGAGTTGATTCTCAACTTCGACTTTATATGTTAAAAATATATTCATTACCTCATCCTTACTGTTTAGAAGATACACATAATAGTATCTTGTACAGTCATCAATAAAAGTAATAAAATACTTTTTTCGCCTCTTGTTGGCACAAATTTTAAGTCACACAAGTCGCTATGAATTAACTCTAAAGGTTCTGTATTTTGATCAATTGAGTGAAATGAACTTTTTTGCGAACTTGGCTTCAATACAAATTTCACATTTGTGAATTTTTTCCAAGTTGAGTTTAAGAATATATCCTGAATTAGATAAGTTTTACAAGAACTTGTAATTTACATGCCTTAATCTAGCATGCCATAAAATAGGAGACTCAAGCAAATAAATAAAAGAATTTCCTTTATTTATGAGCTATAAGTATAGATATACAGACTTTATCCACTACAGCAACATTGGCTTTAAATAAGCCATCAACAAGATAACTCTTACACACATACATCTCACCCTTAATAAGTACAAATTTATCTGATGCGCAAACCATTCTAAAATCTTTCTTACTAAAGATTGATCAGAGATCAAGTTCTTACGGATATCTGGAACAATTAGTATATCGTTCAGCGTGTGCTCTTTTCCAGATGTCCACTTCAGGATGACCTTTTCTTTTCACTCATCCTTGGAGATGGCTGAGTTGCCCATGAAGAGTTGCTCATCTTGCTCTAATTTTTGATATTCAGAGAATAATAATCTCTCAGAGCAGATGTACCGAGTAGCCCCAGTGTCTACCCATTAATCTTTGTTATTGGTTGCCAGATTCACTTCTGACACCACAACAGATAGACTTGGTGACGCATGGTCAGTCAAGTTTGCCTGTGGATGGGCCTTTTTGTTCTTTTTGGGATAACTACGACATTCATTCACCTTGTGTCTCTCTTTATTACAGATGTAACAAGTTCCTTTGAAGCGTTTATTCTTACCTTCTTGGTCCTTGTCTTTGTACCTCTGGGCAGTCTTCTTCTGCTTTCAGCCTTCGAAAGTAGACGCTTTTTCCTTTGAGTCTTCGATCACATTGGCCTTGGATTCATAGGAGTTCTTGTTGGTCCTTTTCTCAAACTTACGGTTGTCCTCTTCAATTCAAAGCCTCACAATGAGATCTTCCAACTTCAGCTCCTTACGCTTGTACTTCAGGTAGTTCTTAAATTCTCTCCACGCAGGCGGGAGTTTATCCATGATAGTAGCAACCTGAAAAGTTTCAGGTAGAATCATACCTCCAGCTTCTATCTCAGGTAAGATAAATTGAAATGCTTGCAATTGACTGATCACAGTCTTACTGTCCACCATTTTGTACTCCAGAAATCGTCCTATGATGAACTTCTTGGTACCGGCGTCTTCAGTCTTGTACTTCTTATCAAGACTTGCCCATAACTTCTTTGTCGTTGTGATAGGACTGCAGAGACATTATAAAAAAAGTCATCCAGTCCGTTTAAGATATAGTTACGGCAAAGGAAGTCACCTTGCATCCATGCATCAACAATAAGGATTGAGTCTCGATCAGTTCCAGATTCCGGTATCCTCTTACAGGAATTTGGCTAAATGCAGAGTGGTCAAGTAGAAGAGCATCTTCTGTTACCACCTCCAGTGCCATCAAATTTTTCTGACTTCTCCTTCTTCGGGTTTGGAAGTGGAGCAGACACCATCATCTGTTGAATTTGCATGTTCGGTGCCTTACTAGTATTATCTAGATTAGTCTTAGACATTTTTTGTAATTCAAACAGAACAAAAGTAAGTAACTTCAAGAACATTAATTGTCTTAAGATTGTTGGACCAGGATAGATCTGACACTAATCAATGTCTCTTATCTAATTGGCCAGGTCGGTTAATATCATGTGGGAGGTTTTCTATTTAGTAGAATGTTCCTTAATTATAGAAGCACCTTTCAATTACCTTCATTGGTTAAACACCAATTAGACTAGCATCAACCAATCTCAATATGGTGCAATATTTATGAGCATAAATATTTCAGTATAACCCCTGTACAAAGAACGTTAATTCACTTATACAGCAATTGGAGTGAGGTACGCATGTAGCGAATCTTCTTAAGACAATTACGTCCCCTGCTACGGTGCTAACGGGTTACTGGACGCTAGTTTTTTAAGATACAACACTCCTTCATAGTATTTAGATAGCACTACCAAATCACCGTACTGCCGAACCGTAGTTAATCAGTACCTTCACAGGATTTCAATGCAGCAAGACGAAAATAAATTTCAGGGAGAATTTTTGCCTTAACTTTGAAAGATTATCCACTGTAGAGAAAGGAGGGAGAGAAGAATTAATGTCTTAGGAAGACAGAGATTCACACAACAATTCTATTTAAGAATCTGTTAAATTTTCAAGCCTTCTTTCCGAACGAATCTTTTCCTTGCTTCAGAATCTTCTTTAGAACTCTGATCTTCAGTCTGACTCTTTTTAGGACTGATCTTCAATGTAAAGGAAGAGAGGAGGAAATGATTTTTGTGTGTTTAGAATCACGGAAAGAAGCGCTATTTATAGCGCTCCTGAGAGTCCGTTGGAGGACAAATCTGTCATTTGGAGTCCAGGCAGTTGCAACGATTCTGTCTGAACCGTTGCAACTGTTCATTCGCGGTTCCTTCCAACCATTGCAGTACAGCGGGCAAGTAGCGAAGCGGGTCAAGGCCCGCTTGTACACCAAACCCGTGTGGCCCGGTTCAAAAAGAACCGGGTCCCATTTTTCTCTATTTATACACTTCAATTGTCCATCCCATATCCAATATGGGACTAAACACTTTTAGCTACTTTTAATCCCTTTTAACTTTTGAATTAGGCAAACTCTAGTCTTGAATATCTCATTCATTCTAAAATGAAATTAAACATATAAGTAAATCACGTTCATCTCTAATGGAAAGAGAACACACTCCAACCATGATCCGATTGATTCTATCAATGGATCTCGCCTTAATTTAGCTCAAAGATTCACTGTTTAATTCTTCATTTTCCAACAGACTTTGAATTTGACCATCTTAAGTTTATTTAACCATTTATGTTTTGGAGGAAAACGATTGATTGAAGAATGAGTACTCAATGGTGTGTACGATGTGGTCCATAAAATAAGTTTTTAAGTACCGGGCTTGTTTGGTTTGATGAAAGTGAAAGAAAAATGTGTAAATAAGAAATGTAATGATCTCAGATCATAATACTCTAATCCTCCATTAACTTTTAGTTAGAGAAATAAGAAATCACCTCTAATAACTTAATTGCTCAAAACTTTAGCAGCACTTCCTTTGTAATTTGTCATCTGCCCAAATACAATGCATGAATTCAATAGCCCACATGACTCCCGATAGTCTTAACACATTTATATATATACCAAGGAAACACCCACGCAGTCAATAATAATATGCTCCACCAAGCAAGGTGATACTTAGGATATTCTCATTTCAAAACTACAACATACATATATAATTAGGAACTAGTAGCTAACACAAAAGGATACATCAAGCTAAATCCGTCAAGCCATTTTACATAACATTTTCTTACACAAAAGATATCGAACTATCAACGTAAGTTTCCATCCATTAAACTTAAACATTTCACAAAAGATCAAAAACATGAATGATATGATTTTCACCAACTTGGCATACTAAGCGCAACACATATACATAAAGAGTTCCAAAAAGAGTGGGAAAGCAAAAGAAGAAAACAAGGCATGGTTGAAGGGTTCGTGATGTCACGAAATAAATCTCCTTCATAAGACACCACAAGTTCTCATATTGGTTCTTTACCCTTGCAAAGACATGAAAAAAATTTGTCAAGGAAAGATGTGAGCTTGACGGTTCAGTGAGTAAACCAAGTTATTGTTTGATATTCTAGTTAATCTTTTGGCTTTGATGATATATCAATTTTTTGGTGGTAGGTCGCTAGTAGGCCAAAATTAAGGGAATATATTCTAACATTCCTCGGAGTTACCTTATACACTTATACGGTGATACATGGAGTGGTAGTAGTTTTTCTTTATCACGATTTGTAATATTGTATAATTCAAGTCATAACAACTTCTAGGTTATGCATACACATATCATAAGCAATCTTTTATAAATATCATATCAATAAGCAATGTTTCATCATCACACCATTTCAAAGAATGCACGAATATTTGATATCGTTTTCCCCCTCATACTGGCTCCTGCCAGCCCCTTCCTATAATTATAAAATGAGCTACTTTTACCATACCGTCTTTCCCTTTCTACCGGCTCCTATCGGCCCCTTCCTATAATTAAAAAATGAACAAACATTCCTACACCGTCTTTTCCCTCCGACTGAGTCTCATAGGCCCCTTCCTACAAATAAGTATGAATAACTTGTTTCACACCTTCTCCCCCTCCCAGCGGCTCCCGCCGGCCCCTTCCTCCATAAGAAAAAGAAAATATTTACATGAGCAATATTATTGTACAAACATGTCATACAATTTCATTCATATCATGCCACTTACTACTTGCACATAGAAGATACACCTTCATATGCACACTTGTGTGTGTTTGTGTGTGTGTAAACATAATTACTTCAATTTACGCACAAGTTTCTATATGTGAGTCCATTTCTCTTTGTCGATATTTTCATTATTCAAATTTTGTATCTTTAGTATCCCAACTAGTATTCAACTTGGTGTTTAAAACCTTTCAAATGAGTATGACTAATAGATATACACTATCACACAAAAATAATAATTTAATTTCATGTTCAAATTTTCAATTGTTTGAACAATACAACTTAGCCAATCCCTTCTCTTATTTAGCATATCTAATAGATTTTTTTTGTTCACCCTCACACCATATTAAATTTTATCCCTCTCCATATCAATTTAAACACAATTATAAACATTCAAATATTGAAAATTATTACGAAAATAGCGAATTTCATAAGATAAATGATGGTTAATATGTTCATATTCGAGCTTCTTGACATAAGTTCTCCAAGATTCAGGTTTACTTACTTTTTTTTTCAAATTTTCCTCTTTTTTAGGACTCAAATTCGCCTCCTCGAATAACAACCCTAAACAGGAGAACATTTGGATTATTTTCTAACACTAAAATCATTAAAATATGAGGATTAAATAGTGTTTTTTATTCCATAAATTCTGTCAGAACTTACCTTCCCCAAAGATGATTTTAGAGCCCTAAAAATTCAGATTTTGACTGAAAATCACCTCCTCAAACTTGGATGTAAGCCCTAGGAAGACCCCTTCCCTCCTTCTCCGAGCTCCCCCTTCCTCCCTTGCTCACGCGCCGCCCTGGGTGCGGCTTCGCCTGGGCGTGGCTTCGCTAGGCGAGGCCCCCCTCCTCCCCTGCCACCTCTGTTGTGGGAAGAAACAAGGAAAAAGAAAAAGAAAAAGGGGGAGAGAGAGTATATGATTCTATTGATAAGAGGAAGGGTGGGTTTCTAGGGTTCTTGCCATGGAAATTTTAAGGGAGACGATGAGTGAAAGAGAGTTCAGCTGATGAGGGTGGGTTTTAGATCTAATGGCCCTAAATTTATAAGTTTGTGAAGCCATCCCCTCCATCCAATAACCCTCTCCTTCACTCAAGAAGATCCTACCCTTTCCTCTCCTTCACCTACTCCCTCCACTAACTATTGAGATTAAAATTATTGCTCATGGTGGGATTTTCTTGATTCTATCCTAATACTACTAATGTAGTATGGTACCATGTATTTATACAATGGGTGGTATAAAGCATATGTAGACATAGTGCTTAAATATGTCGGTGTATATACACTATGTAATATATGTGAATACATCTATAACACATGAAATCTTCAATTACAGAGTCTTAAATTTAATTGGATAATTATAATAAAAATTTCTCTTTGATCAGGGTAAAACTAGCACTTGAGAATGTGTATTTTGAAATCAGTGTAAAACTCTGTCTGCTAATGTTCCCTCGATACTTCTATTATAGCATGATGGCTATACGGGTCGAATCCACAGGGACGGGAGGCGATAGAAACATCAACAGTTTGTTCACGTGTTATGTTAATAAGTTCTTCTTTGTTAAAGAGTGAGAAAAAAGAAAGAAAAGAAATCTAGAAGTGATAAGCGAGAAGGCAATAAAAACGGTGATGTGAAAAACAATGGAGAAGTGGTGAAAGAAATAAAATAGAAAATAGAAGTGATGATGAAAAATGAAAAGAAACAATGTGGAAGGTGAAAGAAAAACTAAAGTGATTTAGAAAGTGGTTTAAAAATAAAAATGAAACTTGTTGTGAAGAAGATGATGAAAATAAAGGTGAACTAAGAAGAAGTGATGAAAACAATGATAAAAAGATTTTGAAAATTATTTGTGAAACTAAGTAAAGAAAAGAAGAAGGAAAACAATGAAAGAAAACCTCATGACTACTAACTACTAATTGCTCCATTAAGCATGCTAACCTTTTAGTGATAGTTGCCTCGCATGGATCCTTGGCCATCACTGGTCCTTGGCTTCATGAGCATTACAAAGCATGTCATATAAGATTGTTCTTCACATTCAAACACATCCATTCCACTCAACAATGTGCAAGATACTATTAGATCATCAAAATCAAGTAGAGGTGAGCATGAAATAAAGAAGACATTGCATGTTAGTTTGTTAATGGTAAGATGTTAGAATGTTAGAACGTTAAAATCCATTATCATGAGTCATCAATGATTTTTGTAAGAGCGAGGCCTTGTAGATGCTATTAGATTCATGTGGATTATCAAATAAGTGATTAGTTAGTTAGTGATTAGTAGTTAGATTGCCATGAGAAAAAAACTAGCTAAGCATCATGTAGAAGATGGAGAAAATTATAATAGAGAAGAAAAGAGACACATTTACATAGATTGTCACTCTCTATTATATCAATCTCTCTCTCCCCCTCTAGAATCAACTCAGCCTTACTATAAGATCTAAAAGAAAATAAAAATACAAAAGAAAATGAAACGCCCCGATCTCGCAGGTACGGGGACATTATGACGACGTACATACGCAAGGTGGAAACAACCTCACGCGTACGTTAAGCCTCAGTACAGGGAATCACCTCCATCGTTATAAGGGTTCCAGCCGGAAATAAGTACAAGAATACCTGCAGAAAAAGGTGAGTGATCATAACAGAGAGGAAAAACTGGGACAAATAAGATAACAGAAATAAATCACTAAGATACCTATAAATCGTCTCGATGAGGAATCTCCTATGTGACTCCAAGGCCCTATCTGAGAATACGGTGACTCGAATCTCCAACCTGGGCACGCAAACTCAGGGTCGTCAGAAAGTGACCTAGTGAGTCGTAAAATGAAGGAGGAAGTAATAGATACAATAGTAATACAAGCACGATGCTAATATATAATACATGATGTTGTCTAGTGATACCATATAATAAGTATATCATAAGCAGTAGAAATATATAATCATGTCAGTCTTTTAATACCATCACTACCTAGCCGGTTATCATCAGGTCATGGCTATAGTCATATCCAGTTGATATAATAATTAGTGTTGTCTAGTGGTGATGTGATAGAAATGACCATGTTAGTAGTGACGTGAAGATGAAGTATGCAACATAATCATCCTATTGTGTTGTGCCTAGGCAGCATATAGACAATGCAAAACAGAATATAACAAATTATACATATACATGAGTAGTATGTCACCTCAGAAAGTATAGCATGAAACAGGTAAAGTAACAACGCATATATGTAACATGATAGCGGATAAATGATCAGGAACAGTAACAAGTACAACTAAACAATAGTATACATGTAACAAGCAAGTCATGTTTTTTATACAATAGTAGCAATCAGTACCACCTGGTATTTTAATCAATCTCTTCCAGTGTCCCATACTACTGGCAGTTCATACTGGAGCCCGCACTCCAGTCGAACCAATCCGGACATGGCTTACGGGTACCATTATCCAAACGAGAGAGTGACCAAATAATAAGTGTTCCTGACGTCACTATTGTGTATACTGTTGTCTTATGTTACTTGGAAACCCATGGTCGAGGAGCTCTTATCGGGTGGGTGTATCCTGTGCATACCCGGGACAACGGCCTTATCAGATCCCTGGCTGCTGAGACCAGGGCCAGCTCGCTAGGGCTGTAACATGTAACGGGAATCTCAATGAGCTAAAACATCACGGGAAACGGGAGCTCATGAGTAACAGATGGTAGCCAGCACTACCCCGTCCCCTGCAGTGGGACGAACAATGGATCCAGACATTCACCCGATATGATCTAATCAACCGTCAAGTCTCCCCCAATACCCAAGTTATCTTTCTTATCTTTCATTATACAGTATAACAGGAACAAGTACGGGACATGGTACAAGTCATACGATAACATGACATGAGCTCTGTTGGTAACATGAAACACGATAACGGGAAACGGGAAACAATAGCTGTGGAATTTCACACATCGCATATCAATGGCTCATGTATCCAGTAACAGAATATCAATAACAGTAACGGGAAACAATCATATCACAGGAAGACGGGGATAACATGGAACAATAATACATGTACTATGTACGGTGATGACAAGAAGATAGAAACAATACATACTTGTACACTCGCGCGGTGAGCATATGTACAGTGATGTGTGAACATGAGATAACTGTGTATCGAGCATCCATATAACGATGATAACAATAATATGAAATGCGATACTCCATGAATTGGTATATCCGTGTATCAGTGGAACATATATGTGTAGCAATAATCCGTGTAACATATCTGTGTATCACTAGTACATGTAATAATAGTGGTCAGTGTATAATATAATACCATGTCCATTGAACTACAGTATCCGTGTAATGATGATACCAGTGCATGAAATAACGGTGTCTAGCATGCAGGTCTAGTGACAGTGTAGTGTAATAGAGTATCTATGGATCAGTCTACACGTAACGATAATCATCTGACTGTGATACAATACATGAAATCATAGTGTCCACGAAGATGGTGAAGTAGTAGCCCGAGTGTCAGTGGCTGTGCAGGTGATGACTGTGTTCGCGTTGTCTATGTCAGTATTTATTATTATTACATCACCTATATTTATATTAAATCAGGAAATACCTTACAATATTATTGGTTATTCCTATTCCAATGAGTTTTCCAATAATTACAAGTTAATAATTAATAGTTACCGTCTTTTATCCATAATCAAAATCTATCAATCAATTTCACTAAACATGAAAAAAATATAATTTATAAAAGAAAAACACTCACAAACTAGTCATAAGAAGGTAGCTCTCTTTCCCACGATCACAACGGATCCAGAATCGTCCAAATCGGAGTCCGGATGCTCCCGAAATCGCCCGAACGCTAAAAATCTTAAAATGGGGTTAAATATGTAATAATAATATTTAAATGCAATTAATAAATAGAAGTAGGGGGTTTTCTATAAACTTATCTTTAATGGTTTTGGATGCGGATTTGGCTCATAACGGGTCGGGTCCAGATCCAAACCCAAACCCGCTACTTAAAGAACTGGGTTCACGGGTTTTGGGCTAAAGGGTTTACCCAATCCAAAAAGGGGTTTAGTGGGTTCGGGTTTACACCCGAACCCAACTCCTCTTCAAAGGAGGAGCAGCAGCAGCTATAGTTGCTGCTGCTTTCAATAGCCAGCCGGCCAGCCCAGCTGGCCGACGGCGAGAGGTGCCCGTCGGCGGCGGCCCCGGCCGCCGGCGGCGGTTCAGGCCGAGGGCCAGCGAGAGAGAGTGAGTGAGGGAGAGAAAGAGTTGTCAGGGGAAAAAGAAAAGAAAAGAAAAGAAAAGAGGGGAAGAAGAAGAAGAAGAAGAAGAGGAAGGAGGAGAGGGGGGCGCCGGCCGGCCTGGGCGCGGCGGCGGCGGCGGTCGGCCACCGGCCGCGTGGCCGGTGGCGGGGGCGGAGCCCGGTGGCGCGCGGCCACCTGGGCGCGTCGGCAGCAAGACCGGCGGCCAACAGTGGGGAGAAAGGGAGTGTGGGAGAGAGAGAAATTGGTAGGGGAGAGAGAGAGGGTTTTGTGTAGAGAGAGATTTAGAGAGAGAAAAGAGAGAAGAGAGAGAAGAGAGAGTGAGAGAGAGATTGGGTGGAAGAGAGAGAAGGGGAGAGAGTTTTATAGGAGAGAGAGAGAAGAGGCGGTGGGGTTAAGAGGTGGTGGAGATGGCTTGGGGAAGAAGAAAGGGGAAAGAAAAGAAAAGAAAAGAAATAAAATAATATTATTTAATTCGGCCCAAAATTCGACTTGCCTCGAACGGCGCCCAAAAATTATAAAAAATAGAGAATATTATTCTGAGAGGTAAGATGAAAACGGTTTAAAGAAATTCTGTCTGGTTTGCAAATTAAAAATCCCGAAAGCTGTCGCCAGTACCAGGCGACACCGGTTTGGCCGGATTTTCGATAAATTCAGAAAAATCCCCAAAAATACCCAAATGTAGCTCATGTGATTTTAAGACATACGGTGAAAGCCGATTCTCAACATACCACTCCATTTGTGAAGGAAAAATCGTAGAGCCGATTATCGGTATCGGTGGACACCGACTACGGAGATTTTCCAAAATAATCTAGAAAAATTTCAGAAAATCCTGAAAAATCTAAAATATTAAAAAATAATTTTTAAAACTGAAACCGGCTCAATTGGACTATCAGAAAAGTCAAATTAATTTTTGTACGCCGTATCGCGTACCGATACTGTGATACGTATACCGGGGATCAGGGGGTTACATTTCTCCCCACCTTACAAAAAATTTCGTCATCGAAATTTCAATTCAGGTATGAGAACAATATTTCCAACCCCAAAGCCGAAATGTGACGGCCACACGACACTTCCGCTGCGCACTCTGCTATCTCTAAGGAACTCGGATGGAGAAGTATCGTAGTGAGCTAATCCGAACGGATGGGAAGCAAGACGATGCAAGGAACGCAAGAAAGAAATCGGATGTTCTGGTTGACAACTGGAAGGAAGGAAGGAATACAAACGCGTCAAGGCATGATTGTCAAGGTCATGGTATTCTTGTACTCGTTGCTGGAATCCCCAAATTCAGATACAGATCAGTTAATCTGAACCTGACTGTACTGTTGGTAAGCGCCCAAGGACTGACCTAGGTGGTTCCTCACACCAGGTGTGAACCTAGGCTCTGATACCACCATGTAACGCCCCGATCCCGCAGGTACGAGGACGTTATGGCGACGTACATACGCGAGGTGGAAACAACCTTACGCGTACGTTAAGCCTCAGTACAGGGAATCACCTCCATCGTTATAAGGGTTCCAGCTGGAAATAAGTACAAGAATACCTGCAGAAAAAGGTGAGTGATCATAACAGAGAGGAAAAACTGGGACAAATAAGATAACAGAAATAAATCACTAAGATACCTATAAATCGTCTCGATGAGGAATCTCCTATGTGACTCCAAGGCCCTATCTGAGAATACGGTGACTCGGATCTCCAACCTGGGCACGCAAACCCAGGGTCGTCAGAAAGCGACCTAGTGAGTCGTAAAATGAAGGAGGTAGTAATAGATACAATAGTAATACAAGCACGATGCTAATATATAATACATGATGTTGTCTAGTAATACCATATAATAAGTATATCATAAGCAGTAGAAATATATAATCATGTCAGTCTTTTAATACCATCACTACCTAGCCGGTTATCATCAGGTCATGGCTATAGTCATATCCAGTTGATATAATAATTAGTGTTGTCTAGTGGTGATGTGATAGAAATGACCATGTTAGTAGTGACGTGAAGATGAAGTATGCAACATAATCATCCTACTGTGTTGTGCCTAGACAGCATATAGACAATGCAAAAAAGAATATAACAAATTATACATATACATGAGTAGTACGTCACCTCAGAAAGTATAGCATGAAACAGGTAAAGTAACAACGCATACATGTAACATGATAGCGGATAAATGATCAGGAACAGTAACAAGTACAACTAAACAATAGTATACATGTAACAAACAAGCCATGTTCTTTATACAATAGTAGCAATCAGTACCACCTGGTATTTTACTCAATCTCTTCCAGTGTCCCATACCACTGGCAGTTCATACTGGAGTCCGCACTCCAGTCGAACCCATCCGGACATGGCCTACGGGTACCATTATCCAAACGAGAGAGTGACCAAATAGCAAGTGTTCCCGACGTCACTATTGTGCATACTGTTGTCTTATGTTACTTGAAAACCCATGGTCGAGGAGCACTTATCAGGTGGGTGTATCCCGTGCATACCCGGGACAACGGCCTTATCAGATCCCTGACTGCTGAGACCAAGGCCAGCCCGCTAGGGCTGTAACATGTAACGAGAATCTCAATGAGCTAAAACATAACGGGAAACGGGAGCTCATGAGTAACAGATGGTAGCCAGCACTACCCCGTCCCCTGCAGTGGGACGAACAATGGATCCAGACATCCACCCGATATGATCTAATCAACCGTCAAGTCTCCCCCAATACCCAAGTTATCTTTCTTATCTTTCATTATACAGTATAACAGGAACAAGTACGGGACATGGTACAAGTCATACGATAACATGACATGAGCTCTGTTGGTAACATGAAACACGATAACGGGAAACGGGAAACAATAGCTGTGGAATTCCATACATCGCATATCAATGGCTCATGTATCCAGTAACGGAATATCAATAACAGTTACGGGAAACAATCATATCACAGGAAGACGAGGATAGCATGGAACAATAATACATGTACTATGTACAGTGATGACAAGATTAGAAATAATACATACTTGTACACTCGCGCGGTGAGCATATGTACAATGATGTGTGAACATGAGATAACTGTGTATCGAGCATCCATGTAACAATGATAACAATAATATGAAATGCAATACTCCATGAATTGGTATATCCGTGTATCAGTGGAACATATATGTGTAGCAATAATCCGTGTAACATATCTGTGTATCACTAGTACATGTAATAACAGTGGTCAGTGTATAATATAATACCATGTCCATTGAACTACAGTATCCATGTAATGATGATACCAGTGCATGAAATAACGGTGTCTAGCATGCAGGTCTAGTAACAGTGTAGTGTAATAGAGTATCTGTGGATCAGTCTACACGTAACGATAGTCATCTGACTGTGATACAATACATGAAATCATAGTGTCCACGAAGATGGTGTAGTGGCCCGAGTGTCAGTGGCTGTGCAGGTATGATGACTGTGTCCGCGTTGTCTATGTCAGTATTTATTATTATTATTACATCACCTATATTTATATTAAATCAGGAAATACCTTACAATATTATTGGTTATTCCTATTCCAATGAGTTTTCCAATAATTACAAGTTAATAATTAATAGTTATCGTCTTTTATCCATAATCAAAATTTATCAATCAATTTCACTAAACATGAGAAAATATAATTTATAAAAGAAAAACACTCACAAACTAGCCATGGAAAGGTAGCTCTATTTCCCACGATCGCAACAGATCCAGAATCGTCCAAATCGGAGTCCGGATGCTCCCGAATCGCCCGAACGCTAAAAATCATAAAATGGGGTTAAATATGTAATAATAATATTTAAATGCAATTAATAAATAGAAGCAGGGGGTTTTCTGTAAACTTACCTTTAATGGTTTTGGATGCGGGTTTGGCTCATAACGGGTCAGGTCCAGATCCAAACCCAAACCCACTACTTAAAGAACTGGGTTCACGGGTTTTGGGCTAAAGGGTTTCCCCAATCCAAAAAGGGGTTTAGTGGGTTCGGGTTTACACCCGAACCCAACTCCTCTTCAAAGGAGGAGCAGCAGCAGCTATAGCCAGCCGGCCAGCCCAGCTGCTACTGCTCTCAATAGCCAGCCGGCCAGCCCAGCTGGCCGGCGGCGAGAGGTGCCCGCCGGCGGCGGTTCAGGCCGAGGGCCAGCGAGAGAGAGAGTGAGTGAGGGAGAGAAAGAGTTGTCAGGGAAAAAAAGAAAAGAAAAGAAAAGAGGGAAGAAGAAGAAGAATAAGAAGAGGAAGGAGGAGAGGGGGGCGCCGGCCGGCCTGGGCGCGGCGGCGGCGGTCGGCCACTGGCCGCGTAGCCGGTGGCGGGGACGGAGCCCGGTGGCGCGCTGCCACCTGGGCGCGTCGGCAGCAAGGCCGACGGCCAACAGTGGGGAGAAAGGGAGTGTGGGAGAGAGAAATTGGTAGGGAGAGAGAGTGTTTTGTGTAGAGAGAGATATAGAGAGAGAAAAGAGAGAAGAGAGAGAGAAGAGAGAGTGAGAGAGAGATTGGGTGGAAGAGAGAGAAGGGGGAGAGAGTTTTATAGGAGAGAGAGAGAGAAGAGGTGGTGGGGTTAAGAGGCGGTGGAGATGGCTTGGGGAAGAAGAAAGGGGAAAGAAAAGAAAAGAAAAGAAATAAAATAATATTATTTAATTCGGCCCAAAATTCAACTTACCCCGAACGGTGCCCAAAAATTACAGAAAATAGAGAATATTATCTTGAGATGTAAGATGAAAACAGTTTAAAGAAATTCAGTCCGGTTTGTAAATTAAAAATCTCGGAAGCTGTCGCCGGTACTAGGCGACACCGGTTTGGCCGGATTTTCGATAAATTCAGAAAAATCCCCAAAAATACCCAAACGTAGCTCATGTGATTTTATGACATATGGTGAAAGCCAATTCTCAACGTACCACTCCATTTGTGAAGGAAAAATTGTAGAGCTGATTATCGGTATCGGTCGACACCGACTACGGAGATTTTCCAAAATAATCCAGAAAAATTCCAGAAAATCTTGAAAAATCTAAAATATTAGAAAATGATTTTAAAATTGAAATCGGCTCAATGGACTATCAAAAAAGTAAAATCAATTTTTGTACGCCGTATCGCGTACCGATACTGTGATACGTATACCGGGGATCAGGGGGTTACAGAAAAGAGAAGAAAATCCTACTCCACAACTAGTAGAGAGAAATTTTAGCCTACTCGCCCTATCTGCTCGCGTCTCAGGTCTAAAAATGCCATATTTATAGGCGAAAGAGCTAAGGTTTGACGAGACGAGGCCAGGCATCAAAAATCGACGCGTGCCTCCACTAAATTGCTGGGGAAACATGACGAATTACCGCATTTTCATGGAAATACTAGGGACTTAGGTCCCCGGTTTTGGTTTACAGCTTCGTCTCATCACGAGAAGCTTCTATATGTCTTGGATTTTGGTATTCAGATCTGAATTTTTGTCAGATTTGCCCATAATTTTGGATATAATGCATCTTCTAGAAGCTCCTTAACTTGGCCTTTAAGAAATGAGATTTAATTACCCAAATTGGGTTAAATTAGGCTCTTATTACTCCTTTTACTTCTAGACTCTTTATTATCTGCAAAATAGACCAAAATACTATTACCCAAAGACCCATCACTCTAGTTTTGATGATGATTATAGTACTAATGATCTTGTGTTCATTTAGTTTTCAGATTTTTTTTTTATTAAGATCTTAGTTGGTGTTTAGCTTCAACAAAAAATTCAAAGTCAAGTTTTGAAGCTAGTACGCGTTGATTCAAGAGGTCGCGCATAAAGATCGTATCAAGTACCTAAGAGGAGTCTAGCTCATGGATCAAGTTTTGGACCAAGTCAAGATGGAGAAGAAGATTTTCAAGACTTGAGTCTAGTTTTGTAAGTGTTAAGATTTTGTGTTTTAGATAAAATATAAAGGATATATTAGTTGTGGATTGCTCAAGCTCATATACACACATACAAAATTTATATGTATTTCTATAAGAAATAGTTTTAGTTTTAAAAAAAATACCATTTTGGTTTTGAGATTCAAAGTATAAATCTTTATGTTTCATGAATAGATTTTATCAAAATAAGTTTACATGTTTTATATGTGCTTTATATTTCATCCATATACATTGATGGTTCAAATATTTAGAAAAACTTATTTGATGTTTCTATATCATGTGCTTAAGTTTTGTTAAAGTCAAAACTTTGTTTAGAGCTTATTGTGAAAAATATAGATATTTCATCTTATATGTGTATTGCATCATATCCATACATACTATGCTTCAAAAGTGTTTAAAATATCTTATTTTTGTATTTGAACAAATTTTGAAAAAATAGATTTTTCATTTCAAAGTTGATTTTGAAAATACAGTTTTTGGTTTAAGGCTAAATTTCTTTATAGCAAAAATAGTTCAATTTGTTTGTAATATGTGTTGATTTTTGATCACACATATTTGTACATAAAAGTATTTCAATGAACTTATTTTTGTGAATTTTATGGGATTTAAATAAAATTTTTATAGGTTTTTAAGTTAGAATTTCTAATCCTAAAATCCTGACCTGGGCTTCTGACGGTCGACTGACGGTCGACCGAACCAGAGGTCAGTCGGGCAAGTGATTAGTCTTTAATTTTGCATAATTTTTATCACATCCGCATATTATTTGGAATAAAATTCTGCTAATAGACCTTTACTTGCTCGGTTCTACGTCCATGGTGTGTAATGAAGAAGAAGACCTTAAATCACCATTTAATTAGTGATTAAAGGCTTATTAAGATAGCCATTGACCTAAGAGGCTGATTCTGTCAAAACCAAAGCCCAAAGCCAGAAACTAGGAGCAGAAGCCGACAGGGGAACAACTGGGCAGCGCGCAGAAGGCGGCGCTGCGCGCGCCGCCAAGGATAGCCTCAGAAACGCGGCTTTTGCCACGTTCCGTGGCCGTACGGCCGCGACCGCGGCAGCGTTCTGGGCCAGGGTTTGTCCCCTGGCCTCCCTCTTCCCTGGTGCTTATAAATACCCCCTAGGATTTTCAGAAGGGAGATATATAGAGTTTAGAGTAATTTTTCATTCCATGTTATAGTTTAGTTTAGGTTAGGTTAATTCTTCTTCTTCCTCTTTGTATTTTTTATTTTTTTAGATCTTGTAATAGGGAGAGAGAGTGGTACATGCTTGGAATGCAAGAAGGCTTGTAATAGAAGATGATAATTTATGAAAGGTGCTCCCTTTACCTCTCTATATTTTCTTCTCTCTAATTTCTTTTACATGTATAGCTAACTTTTCTCTCATGGCAACTAACTACTAACCACCAACTAGTCTAACTTCTTATTTGATAATCCACATGAATCTAATAGTCTCGATTTGGCCTTACTCTTGCAAGAGCCATTGATGGCTCATGATGATGGATCTAACACTCTAACTTCCTAACCATTATCAAGCTAACATTACTTTATTCTATGCTTACTTTTAGTTTTGATGGTTTAAGTGTAGCTTGAACTTGTTTTATAGAGTTGGGTTGTGATGAGTTACATATGGGTCATTCTTTGAATAGCTCTTGAACCAAGGACTAGTGATGGCCATCGATACATGTGAGGTAACTATCACTAAGAGGTTAGCATGTTGGTGGAGTCATTAGTAGTTAGTAACCATGAGTTTTCTTTCTTTTTCACTTTATTTTAGAAATACTCCAAAAATCACAAATACATTCTTTTCTATGTTTCCCACTTCTTTGTTTTCACCATACTTCTCTTTTTCATTCTTTGTTTTCTTTTCTTTTCATTCTTTAAAACTTTGAAGAACTTTTTAACAAACACGTGAATCAACCTGTGAAGCTTCTATCGCCTCCCGTCCTTATGGATTCGACTTGTTTTAGCCTCTATGCTATAACAGAAGTATCGAGGAAGCCAAAGAACACACACTTTAAATCTTAACTTCAAAACATACACTTTTTGTGCACGGTTTTATCCCGATCAAATTTTGGCACCGTTGCCGGGGATATGAACGGTTTGATTTCACATTTTTGTTAACTTTTCTTCTTTGATTTTTGATGTGCAGGTTAAATTTTAGCTTTGCAGAAGTCCACACATGCTCTTGCGTGGTCGGGTAACTTCTTGTATATTCTCATACTCTGCTGCTAATTTTTATATAACTTGTGCACTGTAAATAATTTTAAGAACTAAAATACGGTAATTTGATGCTTTAAAACGGTTTAGACATTTGCATTTAGGCATGTGTCAATTTTCATTCTAATATACTATATTTTATTCTTGTGTTGCTGTGATATCGATAGGAGGTGTACATATGGCTTGCATATAGCATTGGACAAACACTCCAGTGATTTACTCTCTTTTTTGTGTTCATTCTTATCTATATTGCACACTTGTACAAATTTAATTTAAGGAAACACCCAATACAACATAAGGTGGGGAAGTCATTCCCTCCCTTAGCCCAAAAATCACCTCCCCACTCATACAACTCAAGCCTAAATAAAACTTGCTAGACATTGGCCCCCAGAGACATCTCGGACTCCTAAGGGGAAAGTTGTTAGAAGTTGACTCTTGTCAAATTGGTGTCTAAGGTTGGGGAATGAGAGGCGAAACCTCAAAGAATAGTGGTTTGGCATAATTAAGCTCGTTGCTCCGGCACGGATTCCTCCCACTGAACTTGCCCCTACCTGACCGATTAACTCGTGGTCAGCTTCCGACAATAGACCCCCGTGGACAGTCTAACCAGTTAGGAGTCGTCCAGGTCTAAGTCAACCCTAGCATAGGCTTGTTTTCTTTTTCTTTTTCTTTATTTGTTTGTTTGTTTTATAAATTGTGAAATAGATTTTAACAACAATAATTCTTTCAATCATAATATGAATCCATATTTCACTCCGACTTCATTTGACTCGGATAACTCTGACCCGGCAATGTGCAACATGAACCAACCATATATGCCGAGTTGGGATTATCTGACTCAATATGACCCATATCCTCAATCTTATGACCATAATTTTCAAAATAATTTCAACTCTTCACAGAGTTCATTGGGATTCATTCACCTACCCCGAGTCCAATTTTCAACCATCTTGTCCACAATTTTCACAATATTCATTCCCCAATTTTGATTCATATACTCCTTTTCCTGAACCACCAATTGAAGAAAAATCATCATTGGAAAGGAGTATGGAGAGTCCCTACAACAAGTTTAAAATTTGCTCAATTCACAATCCTTCCCACATCAAACTCAACATACCCCTTTTCTAGAGCCTCCAATTGAAGAAGAATTTGAGCTAGGAAAGCGTTTGGAAGTCTTTTGTGAAAGAATGCAAAACATGTTGGACTCATCCTCCAAGAGTCCTACTCATCTTTACCAGTCTTACCAATTCAAAATGAACAACCATCAATACTGGACTTGAGTATGGAGCCCTGCCGTGAATCCAATTTGATGGACTCACAATTTCACCATAATTTTCAAAATCAACTTCTATACTCATTTTTTTAAGAACCAATTATAAAGAGTATGGAAGACATGATTCCGAATCCAAATTCTGTTACAAGGCCTATAGTAGATTAGACGCACTTATGAGCGAATTGATCAATGAGAGCGAGGACAGCCTTTCTTGTCAACCTTAGACCAATCCTTATATCCCTAACTCTACTGATTGGACCCATGAATCATGTCATTTTGGAAATCTAGCTTCAATTTTAGAACATACATTTGAACTTGATCACGCTCCAAGTTATGAAAATCGCCTGGACATTCTGGCAAGTTATCCCTTTCCTGAAATTGAAACCAAACCTGACTATAATCTTGAACCTCATGTTAGTAATTCCATTTTGCTTTTTGATTCAATAATGGCTCTGGTATCTTTACCAGATTTTTTCTCTATTCTGGAGTCAACATTGAATCTTGTAATAGTACACCGTGAAATGGAATCACCAATCTCTCATGATCACACTTCATTCATGAGAAAAGTGTGTGACATTAATTCTTTGATTTGGACCCTATTTTTGAACCAATTTCGACTCTCATTGTTGACTCTCGACTTGATCTGAGTCAACTTCCTGAGTCGGTATCGGTTTATATTCCTGATCCCTTTGAGTCCAAATCCATCATTTTCAAAAATCACACTTCATTGTTGGACAAGAATGTTGACAAAAATGACTCAATAATTATTTTTGAAAATTGAAAATTAGATGGGGATAATTTTTTAAATAAGATCATTCATTCAATCAACATTTTATTAGGTCATATTAGAGAGGTCATTGATGGGTTCCTACAAGATCCACGCTATTTTGATTGAGTCGCAACACTTGGCCCAATCAGACCACCACCGGAGCCACCACCATGAGGTAATTTTTCTTTCCTTTTCATTTGTTTCATGTATATACACATTCACGATGCATTGTGGACAATGCATGAGATAAGTGTGGGGGAGGGTTTACTAACATAGTTAGTTTTATATTTTCTTTCTTTTACACTTCTTTTAATTTAAAAAAAGAAAAAATTCTTTTACATAAAAACTCTT
This sequence comes from Agave tequilana, assembly GCA_038442645.1. Lineage (NCBI taxonomy): Eukaryota > Viridiplantae > Streptophyta > Magnoliopsida > Asparagales > Asparagaceae > Agave > Agave tequilana. Next base: position 57,060 of record JAVJIF010016658.1, read on the forward strand.
TTCTTTTCTTTTTACAAAACTTTTTGAAACAAGATAAATAGTTTTGATTTATTTTCAAGAAAATTAAGATTATCTGAGGAATTAGGAAGACCTAAAATTATGAAATTTTAAACCAAGTCAATAATAGATCTTTTTAAATTTTAAGATAAGAAAGTAAGATTGAAAAGATAATTTGATCTTAAATTTTTTGCCTTGGATTTATGCACTCCACACTTACACAATTTTTGGGATTGAAACAAAGACTAAAAATGCCATAAAAAATATATTAAAAAATTATTATTATTATGATAAATAAAAATCACTTATTAAAGTTGGGTAATTATGCCTCAAGAAGCATGATTATTTATACCTAAAACGGTGGACAAAAATAAAATAATCCCCTTTAGTTTTATGGTCTTGTTTACTCGAGTACTTAAGGGATGTTTTCTCATCTGGTGCCCTAAGATCATCTGGTTTGGAGTCACCGACTAAAGGCTCACTACCCGGGTAAATAAGAAAGCCTAAGAAAACTAAGGGAAGAAAAAGAAAAAAATTATATATATAATAATATAAACAAATGGCATGAAAGTAAGAGTCGATATCCCAAAAATCTTCACAGTTCACAAAGTGCATATTTTTCTAAGAGTTTTATGAAAGATCAAAGAGTCAATTCAATTTTAAATTCTTACATTTAATTTATAACAAGATTTTGCATTTCGATTTAGTTTAAGGAAGATTAATTTCTAGTTAACTTATGACCTTGGATCACTTATATTTTCCCAAAAAGTACTTCAATACTTTTCTCTATTTCAAAATGCATTTTCAAAATACTAATATTTGATTTCTTTCTTTACAGATTTTGTGGGTGTAGTCCGCTGAAAACCCACAGGAGACAAAACTCCTCCTCTAGGGGAAACTTAGAGGTTTAACGGCTTGTTACACATGCACAGTGCAATCGCGTCACCTGCGAAAGTGGTGTAATAATTTTCTTTCTTTTGTTTTGCTCGGGACAAGCAAAAAGATAAATGTGAGGGTGTGATTAGTTTCTAATTTTGCATAATTTTTATCACATCCGCATATTATTTGGAATAAAATTCTGCTAATAAAGCTTTGCTTGCTTGGTTCTAGGTCCATAGTGTGTAATGAAGAAGAAGACCCTAAATTACCAATTAATTTGTGATTAAAGGCCTAAGAGGCTGATTCTGTCAAAACCAGAAGCCCAAAACTAGAAACCAGGAGCAGAAACCGACAGGGGAACAACTGGGCAGCGCGCAGAAGGCGGCGCTGCGCGCCCCGCCCATGGACAGCTGCGGTCGCGGCTACGTTTTGGGCCAGGGTTTGTCCCCTGGCCCCCTCTTCCCTGGTGCCTATAAAAATCCCCCTGGGGTTTTCAGAAAGGAGATATACAGAGTTTAGAATAGTTTTTCATTCCATGTTATAGTTTAGTTTAGGTTAGGCTAGTTCTTCTTCTTCCTCTTTGCATTTTCCATTTTGTTTTAGATCTTGTAATAGGGAGAGAGAGTGGTACATGCTTGGAATGCAAGAGTGTTTGTAATAGAAGGTGATAATTTATGAAAGGCGCTCTCTTTACCTCTCTTGTTTTCTTCTCTCTAATTCTTTTTACATTTGTAGCTAACTTTTCTCTCATGGCAACTAACTACTAACCACCAACTAGTCTAACTTCTTATTTGATAATCCACATGAATCTAATAGCCTCGATTTAGACTTGCTCTTGCAAGAGCCATTGATGGCTCATGATGATGGATCTAACACTCTAACTTCCTAACCACTAACAAGCTAACATTACTTTATTCTATGCTTACTTTTAGTTTTGATGGTTTAAGTGTAGTTTGAACTTGTTATGTAGAGTTGGGTTGTGATGAGTTACATATGGGTCATGTTTATGGGTCATGCTTTAAATAGCTCTTGAACTAAGGACTAATGATGGCCAATGATACATGTGAGGCAACTATCACTAAGAGGTTAGCATGTTGGTGGAGCCATTAGTAGTAAGCAGCCATGAGTTTTCTTTCTTTTTCACTTTATTTTAGAAATACTCCAAAAATCACAAATACATTCTTTTCTATGTTTCCCACTTCTTTGTTTTCACCGTACTTCTCTTTTCCATTATTTGTTTTCTTTTCTTTTCATTCTTTAAAACTTTGAAGAACTTTTTAACAAACACGTGAATCAACCGGTAAAACTTCTATCGCCTCCTGTCCTTATGGATTCGACTCGTTTTGACCTCTATGCTATAACGGAAGTATCGAGGGAGCCAAAGCACACACACTTTAAATCTTAACTTCAAAACATACACTTTTGTGCGCGATTTTACCCCGATCAGCAAGCGATTGACTGATGTGCACAACCACGTGTACAGAGCCTAGGTTGAGGGCACGGTCGATCGATCCAGAGAGTTTGCTTTCTGGATTTGGCCCCGATCAACTAGGCGGTCGACCGACCAAGAGAGCAGTGCTCTCTGGTTCGTGCCTCGGTCGACCGACAGGTCAAGACCTGGGTGCGTGTAACGCCCCGATCCTAAAGATACGGAGACGTTATGGCGACGCATATACGCGAGGAAAATACCCCACGTATACACGCTAAGCCTCAATTGTAACCTGAACAAGCTATAAATCAGAACTAAAATAATCATCGATCACTGCAATAATACATATAGTCAACCACGCATGATATCATATGAATCAAGAGCTAGAATAGTGACTGGAATAAGAACTGAGCTGATATGACAAGAATCAGGAAGTAATATGAAAGCTAAAAAGATAAGAGTACCAGAATAGAATAGGAAGAAGCTCCAGCTATTCGCGAAGCATACGGCCTCAACGAACACCTGCACAAAGGAAACCAACCGTCCAATAGCTGGACGTGCAAATCCAGGGTCGTCAGAACGCGACCATAATGAGTGTGTGTGTAAAGGGGAAATAGCTCGTGCAGAAGAAACAATGTGCATAAATAGTAATAAGAGCAACTGCAGATAAAAGAGACTATATAACAGATAAATAAAAGAACTGTAATAAACATAATAACAACACGAATAAGGATAGGCAACAACTGATCAATAGTAAGCAAACAACTGATGTCACAATAGGTAACCTATCACATGTCACTAGGCTAGTATCCATGTCTGGTCAGGGTTATGGTCTATCACAGTGATATAAATGTACTGTCAGATGATTGTGGTCAGTTACAATTCAATAACAGTTTATTATTAATTATGTCAGCGAACACCATTGCCACCTGTAATAGACGCATCCCATACTACGCCTACTACGTGTGTCAATCAGGGTCCTAAGTTATTGAAACTAATGGAAGAGACATTGTCCATGCTTTAGGTGGGTTCCGTACATACCCGGAACCACGGCCCAATCACCTGGCGCTGAACCAGGTCCTACCGCTAGGTAGTCAATAACAATAACAATAACAATGTGTCAATACAATGACAACAATGAACAATACGGGATGTCAGTCATCCCCCGGAACCCTGCAGTGGAACCGTATCTCGGCTGCGCAACCTGTATCCTAGGTCCACCCAAAATACAGACGCTGTCTCCTCCATCAATTTCCCCAATCCCAGTGTAAGTTGTCAATTTACATTATTATTATTCATTTATAACAATTAATATCCATGTCATTTCGATTACTGGTACGATACGGTGACAATAACAATATCAATGTGACAATAACAATGTGAACAATAATACCGTGTAAACGGTAGAACAATAGAACAATGTATGTTATGGTCTGACAATATTTTCCCAGTAACTTTCAATAACATGAATCAATATAACAATAGAACTCGATAATACTCAATAGCCAGTCTCATCCGAAACTGGTCAATATCTCCTATGCCTGTACTGCATATAACAATAGTCAATCTCAATAGTCATCATGAACCTAGCCTCAATAGTTATCCTGACTGTCAAATATCAATCCATGTCAAAGTAATCTGTTACAGTAACCCACAAGTTTAATGAATCAATAACCAATTCTCTCATTATGTCAATCTACTCTGATCCACGAGTCACCAATAACAGAGATCAAATAGTAAAAGCTATCAAACTCTGAATATAGTTTACTACTGATATCAATGCATTCACCCTCACAGTAATTATATCTCTATCACTAGGTAACAGCAATAAATGACAGTCTATTAGTATCCTCGAAATCAACTAACATAACGGATACTGAGATCACAAGTAAATAATGGATACATCCTCAAAATCAGATTCTTCCAACTATAATCAAGATCAAAGCTAAGGAGAGTAACATCCTCAATCTATAAGAAATCTAGATCCTCTCAACTCAATTAATATAATTAGAGTAATCCGAAAGTCTTTGGTTTAATAATCTAAAACCAAGATCATGTCCAGTCAAACACATATTCCTCAACCCAAGATCAATTTAAGTCACAACTCAACTAATCCAGTCATATCTGATATGTCCTCAATACTCAACTAATAAAGTCTTGTCTAATTACTGATCATCATTCAATGTAAATAGCATAAGTCCCAGGTCAATCCAAAGTCAACACAACCAACTCATGATTCCAATAGTACATGCTCCACAAGTATCAATACAAATCAAGCAATCTGATATAATAATCGTTATTCCAACATATATTAGTAATCAAAACTAGTTCTCTCACTCTAACATACAACTCTGATTCATAAGTATTCACGATTCCTCAAGAGTTCACATTTTTATTAAGATCAATCATCAGTTCCCAATACTCGGTATCACAATATATACATGCATCTAAGTTCTATTAGATCAAGTCATTACCACCAATATCCATCTCGATTACCCTCATGCTACATCCTGATATGTCTACAACAATACTCTAGATATACATAGGACAAACATGGGGGTTCTAACATGTATCAAGAATCATGCATATCATATTCTTATACATCCAACATGTAACATAAACGGGAGATGACCGTCCACCTTCATGCTCGGCGATCTCCACACATAAACATGTAATCTAAGTATTCATATGGTAAATAAAGGATTCCAACATCATAGATATGTGCATCTCCTATTCTATGCATTCATCATGTAAAAATAAAGGGAATGACAAATCCACTTCCATACTCAAAATTCTCTACACTCATAACATAATAACACATTAAATGATTCATCATATACATAAAAAACATTTACAATTACTCCAATTTAAAGAATGAGAGGGAGATGAGGAGAAACACTCACATCGGGGAATCTGGTCGTTACCGGGCGAGTCGCCGTTACGGTCGCTGTGGTGCGGCTCTTCGCTGTCGGACTGCATAGGAAGGTAGCCAGGGTACTGGGGAAGACCTGGCTGCAATCTGGGGATCTCGCGCTCACCGGAAGGGCCTGGAATCACCGCTCGCTCGCTGCCTGTGCTGCTGGTCTGGGTGGTTGCTGCTGTGCGCGTCGCCGGGCGAGTCGCTGCCGCGGTCGCCGTGGTGTCGTTCCTCGCCATCGGACTGCACGGGAGGGTGGCCAAGGCACTGGAGAAGGTCACCGTGCTGGTCTCCGACGACGGGTTGGCGTGGATCAGGAGAACGGGCTGCTCGCCTGAACTTGCGCACGCCAATGCAACACACCCATCAATACTTTATTAAAACACCACCATAATTAAATACATACCCACTGTTAAACACAATGAATAGAAACACATGCATATAAATCATGCATACATATACATGATTATACATAAACAAATGCATGCATCCAAATTAATAAATATACCTATACATTATTAATAAACTATATACATAAATGCTTAAGGAATGAATTCATGCAAATATATGTACCATGCATAAATATCCAAATTAATAAATACCTATTATTAATTATAAATACCTATACATATTAAATAATTATTAACATACATGCATTCAAATACCAAGGCACTCACGCACACACACACAAACATACACATTTAAATAACTTCCCAATAATTACACAAATGCCATTATACATATAAATAAAGCTAACCTCGGGCATCTTGCGGCGCACCGACGGGGGCTCCGACGGAGGCGCACGGGGCTGCGGAGGGTGTCGATGGATAGAGCAACTCGCCGCGAAGGGCGTGGGGTGCGTTCGCGCTCGCTGACGGCGATCAACGGCATCCCGCGGAGAGCCCGAAAATGGTTCGGAGTAAGGATTTGCCGCAAACACAACCAAACAAATATGAATTAATATATATATCATTCTCATCCATACAAATTGTAAACAAAAGGGAAGAATGTGCTTGTAAAGAGAAAAGGATGCAGGGGTTCACGCAACACATTAATTAAATTACAGTACATGTACTCATATATATATCTACCCCAACCAATCAAAAATCACTCACACATGCATTATCAAGATAAAATGGAATGAAACTCACCCAGTATGGAGACTCACGGCCAATTGATGCGGCCTGCTGCTGTTGAAGGGTGCGCCAGGTAGGGGTGCTTGCCGGAGTTCGCCGCGGAGAGAACGACACGGCCAATGGGGATCCGGGGAGGCGCGGTGGAGATCACGGCTGCAGAGGGAGGGCGCTGGTGCTGAAGGTGTGCGCCGATCTGCGGGTGTGGGCTGGTGGGTGAAGGCTAGACCTGTGTGGTGGCTCCGGCGCTGGACAGCAAGGGGGAAAGGCCAGCTGTGCGTGGAGGAGTTCGCGGCTATGCTCGGACGCCGGGGAGGCCGCTGGATCTCGCCGGAGGCGCGGCAAGGGGCGGCTGTTGGGGCTGTCACGGTTCATCTGCAAGGGCCTGGTTGTCATCACCGGTGAAGAGCAAGGGGGTGTGGATCTGGGAGGTGTTGGCGGCCTGGGATGGGGGTGCGGCAAGATGAGATTAGGGATTGGGGAGAGGGATTAGTTTTAGGTTTTATTCTTAGGGTTAGGATTAGATTAGGAGAGGATTTTATTATTGGTAACGGGTTTGGATTTGTGGGCTTGGACCTACTATGGGCTAGATGAAAAGAAAGAAATTGCAATAGGAATAATGCCAATAGCAACTAATAATATTATATATAATACACCAAGACCAAGGACTACAAATAATAAAGACTTAAAATCAAAAATATAATAGTAGAAACTCACAACAATTAGGTATGATAACTCACACGAAATAATATTATTAATGGAATAATTATAATAATAATAATAACTAACAAATAACAATAATAGTGGTAAATATAAAAATAATAGTAACAAGTAACTAAAATGTTTATAGGAAATAATGGCAATAAATATATAAAGCCAAATTGTCATTTACTATCTCAAAAGTAATTTGCATATTTAATAATAATATTCTCAAGAAAAATAATAAATTAACTTGATTAAATAAATAATCAGTAAATCAAAATAAATACTTTAGGAAAATTAAAAAAAATACAGTATTTCTAGCTGGGGATCTTACACTCTACCCACCTTATAAAAAATTTCGTCCCCGAAATTCAAATAAAGTAGGGAATGGTAAAAAGAACCCAAAATCCAAGAAGAAGACAAACAAACTTCATGTCGCTACTCTGCACATCATAAATCCACCACGCTTCCGCTGCGCACTCTGATACACGTCACCGGCTTCAACATGAAGTAACCCAATCCCAAGAGATAAAATCAAGAAATAGAATCAAGAAGGATGGCAAGAAGTAAGATGAAGATACAGATCACTCAAAAATAGAGTAGAAATCAAGGATACCAAAAGATCAAAGATGAGGATTTTCAAAGGGAGGACGATCAATTCCAAATGGAGTCAATATCATAATGGAGAGTATATGTATTTTGCAGTATAACTATAGCTTGTTTTCAAGTTTCCGGTAAGAACTAGGTCATCCTGCGAATATCAAAATTCGAAATTCAACATCGCAAGTCGAAAACCTAGGCTCTGATACCACTCTGTAACGCCCCGATCCTAAAGATACGGAGACGTTATGGCGACGCATATACGCGAGGAAAATACCCCACGTATACACGCTAAGCCTCAATTGTAACCTGAACAAGCTATAAATCAGAACTAAAATAATCATCGATCACTGCAATAATACATATAGTCAACCACGCATGATATCATATGAATCAAGAGCTAGAATAGTGACTGGAATAAGAACTGAGCTGATATGACAAGAATCAGGAAGTAATATGAAAGCTAAAAAGATAAGAGTACCAGAATAGAATAGGAAGAAGCTCCAGCTATTCGCGAAGCATACGGCCTCAACGAACACCTGCACAAAGGAAACCAACCGTCCAATAGCTGGACGTGCAAATCCAGGGTCGTCAGAACGCGACCATAATGAGTGTGTGTGTAAAGGGAAAATAGCTCGTGCAGAAGAAACAATGTGCATAAATAGTAATAAGAGCAACTGCAGATAAAAGAGACTATATAACAGATAAATAAAAGAACTGTAATAAACATAATAACAACACGAATAAGGATAGGCAACAACTGATCAATAGTAAGCAAACAACTGATGTCACAATAGGTAACCTATCACATGTCACTAGGCTAGTATCCATGTCTGGTCAGGGTTATGGTCTATCACAGTGATATAAATGTACTGTCAGGTGATTGTGGTCAGTTACAATTCAATAACAGTTTATTATTAATTATGTCAGCGAACACCAATTGCCACCTGTAATAGACGCATCCCATACTACGCCTACTACGTGTGTCAATCAGGGTCCTAAGTTATTGAAACTAATGGAAGAGACATTGTCCATGCTTTAGGTGGGTTCCGTACATACCCGGAACCACGGCCCAATCACCTGGCGCTGAACCAGGTCCTACCGCTAGGTAGTCAATAACAATAACAATAACAATGTGTCAATACAATGACAACAATGAACAATACGGGATGTCAGTCATCCCCCGGAACCCTGCTGATAGATGAAAAAGAGTAGTGTGAAGTATAGCACGAGTATTATGTAAAAGAGAAAGGTTTAGAATCAACCTTGGTGCTTGTTTACTCCACAAATGTATGTAAGATGTTCAATGTACCCTTTCTTATCTCCGCTATAGCCTAGGGCTATACCGAGTCGGATCTCAGGGAGAGCTAGTGTAGAAACGTTACGATACACGTGAGAAGATAAAACGAGAACTCTTCTTTGTTTACAAGAATAAAGAATCAAAAGAAAACAAATAAAAGAAAGGATGGCTATGTTCATGGTGGAAATCGGGAGAAATCAAGATTGAGATGGATTTGAACTAACAACTAAAAAGAAAGTAAAATCAAGAAAACTTTGAATGCAAGAAATCCATGACTAGCTAACCTTAACTACCTTGCTAAAGACTTACTAAACTCCGTGATAGTGATGCGTGCCTCATGTTGATTCATCGGCATGGATGTGTCTTGCTTGTGGTCTAATTACCTTCTCACATGGATGATGGGGAAACATTCTTGGACTTGTCTTATAGCCTCCATAGATGGTCATCGGCCTACAAATAGACTTTCACTAATGGAATCAAAAGAGCTACACTCAAGTGATGCAAATGAAGAACATACAACATTCACTAATGGAAGTAGTGAAGTTATACATCAAATAGCATATTGGTGCTTCCATCTCCATGTTCCATCAAGGCACTAGTTCGAAGACTAGGCTCCAAGTGAGGCACACATGAATCATATGGAGAATTACAACTAGATCTTGCCAAGAAATGAAAAGAAACCCATCGGAGAAGAGAAAACCATACAAATTGCAAGATGAAGTAAGGCAATCACCCATGAGTTAGAAGTTAGCAAGGTAGTAGTTAGCTAGTTCATGGAGAAGGAATTAGCTACTACAAGCCATTACAAAAAGAAAACAAAGCATGAATAAATTGCTAGAAATTAACAAAGCAAGTAAAGTGAAAGAAAACAAACTAGAATCAAGCTCAAGTAGAGGATGGAGAATGGATCAATCCTTGTTGCTTCAAGTGTCACTCTTGATTACACAAGCTCTCTCTCTCACAATCACTCTCTTTTACAATGAAATCTAGGGAGGAAGAAGATCATAGAGAGAACTAAAAACCCTAAACAAAAACTATCAAAATACAAAACTATGAACTAAACTCTCTCTCTTCTCTGATCAGTCTCAGCTCGCAGGTGAGGGTCCAGTATTTATAGCAGAAATGAGAAGCTTCTGGAGAGTAGTTTGTTGCCACAAAATCCGGGGCTTAACAACCCTAAGATTGCCGCGCCCATGCCGCGGTCCGCGGCAATCTCATGGCCGTTGGATCTGATCTTCTTGTTGGAGATTGGTTAAGAAGTGGTTGGCCACGTGGCATGGTTAGAATCTCCGTTTGTTGGGCGGATCTCTCTGGATCTGGAGTGAGATTTGACTTTATCTTGAATCTTTAACTAATCACCTTAATTATTGCTAATTAAGGTAATTAATTACTTTATCTCCTTTTAATTGTGTACCTGCAAATATGTAGAGAAGAGGAGTAAAAATCACTTATTTATTTGTATTATGCATGGGAGTTGTGATGTAAAATATGCAATATTGTGTACTAATCACACCCCCACACTTATTCTTTTGCTCGTCCCGAGCAAAACAAAGAAAAAGAAAAACTAAGCTACAAGTTTATTACACCACTTTCGCAGGTGACGCGATTGCACTGAGCATGTGCAACAAGCCGTTAAACCTCTAGGTTACCCTAGAGGAGGAGTGTTGTCTCCTGAGGGTTTTCAGCGGATTACACCCACAAATCCATAAAGAAAGAAGACAAATGTTAGTGTTTTGAAAAACGCATTTTGAATAAGAGATAAGTTTACAAACTATTTTTGCAAAAATATAAGTGATCCTAGGTCATAAGTCCACCTATAATCATTCTTTCTTAAACTTAGTATCCATGCAAGATCTTGTCTTTAATTAAGGTAAGAATTCAAAATTGGATTGAATATTTTATCTTTCATAAAACCTAGATAATATGCACACCGTGTAAGTGAAGATTTCTGGGATTTCAACTCCAACCATCAAGCCATTTATTTATATATATTCTTTTTTTTTCTTTTTCTTCCCTTAGTTTTATTAGGCTTTCTAATTCACCCATGTAGCGAGCCTATAACCGATGACTCCCAGACCAGATGGTCTTAGGACACCAGATGAGGAAACATCCCTCGGTTTAAGGACTCAAGTGAAAAAGGCCACAAAACTAAGAGGGATTATTCTTAATCACCGTTAGGCGTGAATAATCATGCTTCTTGAGGCACAATTACCCAGCTTAATAAGTGAGATCACCGTTAGGCGTGAGTCATCATGCTTCTTGAGGCACAATTTCCCAGCTTAATAAGTGATCTTTTATTTATATATTTTTTTTCTTTTTTCTTTTTCTCTTTTTTTTTTATTTTTTTATATATATATATATGGCATTTTTGGTCTTTGTTTCCATCCCAAGAAATGTGTAAGTGTAAAGTGCATATTATCTAAGGCAAAAAATGCCAGATAATAATATCTCACCAATTTTACTTACTTATCCTATAATCTCAAACAAGATCTATTACTTCAACTATGTTTAAGATGTCATAATTAAGGCTTTCTTAATCTCTAAGATACATCTTAATTTTCTTAAAAATAGAGCAAAACTTTGTTTCTTATTTCAAAAAGTTTTTATTTTTGTTTATTTTTTTATTTATATTTTTTTTTATTTATATTTTTCTAAAAGAAAAGCGAAATCTAAAAAGAAAATGGAAAATCTAGAAAAAGATAAAATCTAAAAATAGAAAAAAGATAAAATCTAAAAATAAAAGACCTAAAAAGAAAAATAAAAGTCCTAAAAATAAAAATCCTATAAAGAAAAGAAAATCCTATGTTAGTAAACCCTCCCCCACACTTATTTCATGCATTGTCCTCAATGCATAATGGTAAATGTATGCATGAAATAGGTAAGAGGTAAGAAAATTATTTACAAGGAATATACAAATGTAACTCTCACCTGGGTTTTTGGTCGCTTCCCTCTGGCCCGTTTCCCATCGTTCCAATGTGTTCTCTTTCTTGAACTCCATTGGGAACGGTCTGAATTGTTCTTACCCTAGGTGATTCCAGTTTCAATTTGTTGTTATTTTCATTCATACTCTTTCCACCACATCGTTCACAAACAAAGTCCTTATCACCACTTTCACTCAGAATCTCATCACTTCCAGTGTTTAGAAATTTTAACTCCTCTCCATATAATTCTTCAAAGCTAAAGTCAACATCCGGAAGTGGACAATTAGCTAACTTACCCCGAGTTGACTCATCTAAGCACATAATCTCTTCAGCAAACAAGTCTTCAAATGATATATCAATTGGAGGTTCAAATACAGTCTCAGTTGGCTCATTGAAAGTGAAAGTATCCAAATCAACTTTCCCCGTTTGAAAGGGTACTCGGATAAGAGAATCACAAGATTGTGACTCATCTTTTGGATCTTCACCTTCCTCCTCACAATTGTTACTAATAAAATTAACCTCAAATGTTTGATCTTTTGTTTTGTGAGGCTGTGTGTGGAAGACATTGTGTTCATGTGTCATGTTACCAAAAGTCAACCTCATTGATCCATTCCGGCAATTAATGATTGCATTTGCAGTAGCCAGGAATGGTCGACCCAGAATGACAGGAATTTGTGCCCTTTGATTGGAATTTGATACTGGTTTTGTTTCAAGGACAACAAAGTCAACAGGATAAAAGAATTCTCCAACTTTGACAAGAACATCTTGAATTACCCCCTTGGTTTTAGTAACAGAGCGGTCAGCCAATTGAATGGTCATTTGGGTCGGGAGAAGATCACCTAACCCCAATTGTTGGTACACAGAGAAAGGCAGGAGATTGATACTGGCCCCCAAATCAAGAAGTGCCCTATTGATGGTAGTCTGTCCTATGATGCATGAAATGGTGGGGCTCCCTGGGTCTTTGTACTTAACAGGAATTGGACCAGTGAGCAACTCATTGATGGATGATGCTAGGAAGACTTTTTTAGGGACTTGGGTCTTTCTCTTCTTGGTGCACATTTCCTTCAAAAATTTGGCATATGATGGCACTTGTTGAATGGCATCAAGAAGAGGGACATTGACTTGGACCTTTTGAATGTTTCTTTTATTTTCTCCATGTGAGCATTTGACTTGTTATTTAAAAGCCTATTTGGATATGGTACTCTAGGCTTATAAGGTTGCTCATCTACCTTTTCTTTCCCTTTGGCTTGAGATGTGGATGGCTCTGCACTAGAGGATGGTTTGTCAAAAGTTGGTGACATTGGGACATGAGATGTTGGCTTTGGTACTGGATGAGATTGTGAACTAGAAACCTTATTGTCAACTTGTTTACCAGATCTCAGGGTATGAATGGCATGACAGTGACTGGGTCCTGAATTTTCAACTTTGGGATTTAGCAATGGCTGGCTTAAGAACAGTCCTTTTTGATTTTCAGCCAATTGCTTGATCTGGACCTTCATTTCATTCAACTCCTGTTGCTGGTTCTTTGTTAAGGTTTCTATCATTTGTTTCAACTCAGATATTTCAGAATTATTTTGGGGTGGATGTTGAGGATTTGGAGATTGGAACTGTGATTGGTAATATGGTGGTGGGTCCTGATATGACTGTGGTGGACTTTGAGATGGATGAATATACAGTGAATTCTGATCGAAACTGGATGGATGAAACTGAGCATTGTATGGATGTGGAAGTGGTGGCATATGATGCTCAGGACCAGACTGACTCCACAAAGAATTTGGATGGTTCTGCCATCCTGACTTGTAAGTGCTGGAGTATGGAGGTCTGGTAAATGCTGCATTCATGTTCTCCTGAAATGGGGGCTGATACAATGGACACTCCTCAACAACATGGCTAAGGTCTTGACATTTGGTGCAACCTGGTCTAATCAAAGGCAATGGGTTGACCTGGTTGACCACAGAATTCCCTATTGACTCAAGCAACTCTATCCTCTTCATTAATTGTGTGATCTTGGTTTCTGAAGCTAGAGAGGATTCTTTGGATTGTGTACCAGTTCTGGAAGTGGTGGGAGTCGGTTTATCAGGGCATGACTCCCACTGAATGGTTTTCTCAGCTAGGGTTTCAAAGAGATCCCACCCCTGATGTTCATCTTTCTTCAGAAATTCCCCTTGGCACATGGATTCTAAAAGTGTTTTCGTTTGGTAATCTAATCCATCATAGATAATCTGGCATAGCCGCCATTTCTCTATGCCGTGATGGGGACATAGGGCTAAGAGGTCTTTGAAACGCTCAAGATATTTCCAGAAAGGTTCATTTTGTTCTTGCTTGAATTGCATTATGTTTTTCTCATGAGGGCTGTTTTGTGGATAGAATAGAATTTCCTAAGAAAGACCTTAACAAAATCATCCCATGAAGATATGGAACTGACAGGAAGACTATAAAGCCATTTCTTAGCTAAATCCTTAAGTGCAAACGGTATGAACCGTAACCTAACAGCATCCTCAGAAAGTTGGGATATTCTCATCATTTGGCATACCTCTTCAAACTCACGAATAAAGAGGTACGCGTCCTCAGACTCAAGACCATGGAATCGGGGAAGTGTACTAATGAATTGTGGTTTCAGCTCAAAATGATTTCCATTAGGCTCGGGGAGAAGAATGCATGAAGGAATGGAGGTGCGAATCGGATAAAATCGATCCTGAAGTGAGACGTTGTTGGTCATGATGAAGTGGTTGTGGAAGTGTAAGTGTAGAAAGAATTAGGATCACAAAACCACTATTGAATATACAATCACAAACAACGTGCACCGATCACACCAGCGAAAAAAGAAAAATAACAAACAACAAAAGAAAAAATCAATCCAAGCTTGTCTAGGGTTTCTGGTCCTAGATGACTCCTAAATAGACTGTCCACAGGAGGTTTAGTGTAGACCTTGACTATAAGCAAATCAGCCAGGGAAGGGTAAAGTCGTTGGGAGGTTTTCCGTCCGAAGACGTTCCTTAATTAAGTAACCAACAACCTTCGGGCTTTCGGCCCTCAACCCCTTTCGACACCGATTTTACAGAAGTCAATTTCCAACACTTTTCCCCCTTAGGATAATCTCCTAAGTGAGTCCGGATGTCCCTAGGGCCAACGTCTATCAAATTTTATTTACAAGCTTAGGATTGTGAGTACGTGGGGAAAATGATTTCCGGGCTAAGGAAAGGGTAATGACCTCCCCCACCTTATGTTATTTACAGGAATTGCCCTTAGAATTAATTGTGCAAGTGTACGATATAGAAACAAACAAGGTTCACTCCAAGTAAGAAAATCAAACAAAGAGTGAGTCTTAGTCTATATGCAATGAATCACGTACCTTGTCCCACGCACTCTTCAACAGTAAATTTAAAGTAATTGAAAGACACGTGCCTATAATGCAAGATGTCTAACAATTTTTTAGCAATTATCAACCAATTTCTTACTGTTGAATTAATTAACCGGAATACAGTGAAGTATACAGGAAATGAAGTATATAGACAGCAGTATCTTGCAGAGCAGAAGCCCCTGCAAAAATTTTGTAAGTAGTGAACTCTAAAGTGCCGCGTTCCCACGGCAATTCTTGTGGATCCGCGGCACAATAGAGGGATCCTGGGCTCTACTTTCTTGAGCAGAGGCCCAGGTCCACTTATATGATTCTGCTGTGCAAATATTTCTGAATCTTCAACCTGTACCTGCAACAGAGAAGATATATCGTTTAGTTTCTCACTTTTAAAAATACCGTCGCTCTCCCCGGCAACGGCGCCAAAAATTGATAGATGAAAAAGAGTAGTGTGAAGTATAGCACGAGTATTATGTAAAAGAGAAAGGTTTAGAATCAACCTTGGTGCTTGTTTACTCCACAAATGTATGTAAGATGTTCAATGTACCCTTTCTTATCTCCGCTATAGCCTAGGGCTATACCGAGTCGGATCTCAGGGAGAGCTAGTGTAGAAACGTTACGATACACGTGAGAAGATAAAACGAGAACTCTTCTTTGTTTACAAGAATAAAGAATCAAAAGAAAAACAAATAAAAGAAAGGATGGCTATGTTCATGGTGGAAATCGGGAGAAATCAAGATTGAGATGGATTTGAACTAACAACTAAAAAGAAAGTAAAATCAAGAAAACTTTGAATGCAAGAAATCCATGACTAGCTAACCTTAACTACCTTGCTAAAGACTTACTAAACTCCGTGATAGTGATGCGTGCCTCATGTTGATTCATCGGCATGGATGTGTCTTGCTTGTGGTCTAATTACCTTCTCACATGGATGATGGGGAAACATTCTTGGACTTGTCTTATAGCCTCCATAGATGGTCATCGGCCTACAAATAGACTTTCACTAATGGAATCAAAAGAGCTACACTCAAGTGATGCAAATGAAGAACATACAACATTCACTAATGGAAGTAGTGAAGTTATACATCAAATAGCATATTGGTGCTTCCATCTCCATGTTCCATCAAGGCACTAGTTCGAAGACTAGGCTCCAAGTGAGGCACACATGAATCATATGGAGAATTACAATTAGATCTTGCCAAGAAATGAAAAGAAACCCATCGGAGAAGAGAAAACCATACAAATTGCAAGATGAAGTAAGGCAATCACCCATGAGTTAGAAGTTAGCAAGGTAGTAGTTAGCTAGTTCATGGAGAAGGAATTAGCTACTACAAGCCATTACAAAAGAAAACAAAGCATGAATAATTGCTAGAAATTAACAAAGCAAGTAAAGTGAAAGAAAACAAACTAGAATCAAGCTCAAGTAGAGGATGGAGAATGGATCAATCCTTGTTGCTTCAAGTGTCACTCTTGATTACACAAGCTCTCTCTCTCACAATCACTCTCTTTTACAATGAAATCTAGGGAGGAAGAAGATCATAGAGAGAACTAAAAACCCTAAACAAAAACTATCAAAATACAAAACTATGAACTAAACTCTCTCTCTTCTCTGATCAGTCTCAGCTCGCAGGTGAGGGTCCAGTATTTATAGCAGAAATGAGAAGCTTCTGGAGAGTAGTTTGTTGCCACAAAATCCGGGGCTTAACAACCCTAAGATTGCCGCGCCCATGCCGCGGTCCGCGGCAATCTCATGGCCGTTGGATCTGATCTTCTTGTTGGAGATTGGTTAAGAAGTGGTTGGCCACGTGGCATGGTTAGAATCTCCGTTTGTTGGGCGGATCTCTCTGGATCTGGAGTGAGATTTGACTTTATCTTGAATCTTTAACTAATCACCTTAATTATTGCTAATTAAGGTAATTAATTACTTTATCTCCTTTTAATTGTGTACCTGCAAATATGTAGAGAAGAGGAGTAAAAATCACTTATTTATTTGTATTATGCATGGGAGTTGTGATGTAAAATATGCAATATTGTGTACTAATCACAGTGGAACCGTATCTCGGCTGCGCAACCTGTATCCTAGGTCCACCCAAAATACAGACGCTGTCTCCTCCATCAATTTCCCCAATCCCAGTGTAAGTTGTCAATTTACATTATTATTATTCATTTATAACAATTAATATCCATGTCATTTCGATTACTGGTACGATACGGTGACAATAACAATATCAATGTGACAATAACAATGTGAACAATAATACCGTGTAAACGGTAGAACAATAGAACAATGTATGTTATGGTCTGACAATATTTTTCCAGTAACTTTCAATAACATGAATCAATATAACAATAGAACTCGATAATACTCAATAGCCAGTCTCATCCGAAACTGGTCAATATCTCCTATGCCTGTACTGCATATAACAATAGTCAATCTCAATAGTCATCATGAACCTAGCCTCAATAGTTATCCTGACCGTCAAATATCAATCCATGTCAAAGTAATCTGTTACAGTAACCCACAAGTTTAATGAATCAATAACCAATTCTCTCATTATGTCAATCTACTCTGATCCACGAGTCACCATAACAGAGATCAAATAGTAAAAGCTATCAAACTCTGAATATAGTTTACTACTGATATCAATGCATTCACCCTCACAGTAATTATATCTCTATCACTAGGTAACAGCAATAAATGACAGTCTATTAGTATCTGATTGGTAGTCAAAAGTGCATTTTTATCATCATATTTACCATCACATTTTCATATTTATTCATTTAATTCTGCACAATTATTAATATTTTATTATTTATTATGTGCAGGCCTCGAATTGTTATTTTTACAATAAATAAAGCTTAAAGAGCCCAAAAGCCCAGATCCAAGCCCATATTTGAAGCCCAAGAGTCAAAGTGCAAATATCAATTGTCAAAGTGCAATTATGCAAGGGCTAAAGTTGCAATTATTAAAGTTGAGGGAAGGATAGAATTCTACCCAACCCTAAACTCTTGCAGGATGAGCATAAAAGCCAAAGATGAGAAGGAAATTCGTGGGAGGAAGATTTGAAGAAATCTGGATTAAGGGTAACTTGATTACCAAGTTACCTCGAAAATCCAGATTTAAAAGGCCAGGATTAAAATTCCAGAAGCAGAAGCCCACAGGGACGGACCAGGAGAAGCCACGCGCCAAAGCGCGTGGCAATCTGCCACCATATTGCCGCGGAGGCGCGGCAAAAGCCGCGTTTCCGCGGCATTTCAGAGTTATCCAGGGACAAGTTTTCGTGGAGGACTTCATTCTGGACTCTACTACCTTCTGCATTATAAATATCCCTGCAAAGTGCAACGTACAGGGTGTCCGGCGTCCAGAGGCGAGCCAAGGGCCAAAATTAGGGTTTCTTCTAGGGTTTCTTATTTTGTAGTTAGATTTTCTTTTCTTTTTATTTTAAAGAGAGAGAGAGGATTATATATTGAGCGTGACACCGATGTACCTCCTTCTTCTCTGCTGATCAATAAAGGTATAATTTTTATTTTGTTCTTTATTCTTATGTGTACTTTTATTTTGTTTTTCTTTTCTTTTTCTCTGTGATCTATGTTGGTTTGTATGAGCATGCAAGTGATTTCTGAAGCACGAGTATAACGAGTCTTAGCGAGAGCCAACGATATTTCATGGAGATGTTCTCCTCCTCAAGGTGCGTATCGATTCATGCTTGCAAGTCTTGATGATCTAAATGCGAACAGGGGACTGAGATCGATCCTATGCCTTATGCGTTCATGCCTCCAAAGCAAGGTAGAAAGTGTTAAGATTTCATAATTTCTTCAACCAAGGTTAGTATTTCTTTTATTTTATTTTCTTTTCTTTTATTTTCCTTTTTGTAGTTTAGATCCACATCTTCCTAAATTCTTCTTTTCCACTTCACTGTAAATACCACCCATTGTAAATACCATCGTGACTAACAAATTAACTAAAAAAGATAAATTTTAGAGATTAACTTGCTTAACGCTTCCATCGCAGTCCCTCCTTGAGGATCACGACCCGCATAGCCCTGCTACCGCGGATTAGAACTGAGAACCTTGCACATCTATTCTTAAATCTAATATTCATTATTTTCTGTGCAGGAAAAATCAGTCAACAAATTGGCGCCGTTGCCGGGGAGGGACGGTAAGTTATCTCTAAAAAATTTTAATTATTAACTTATTCTTTATTCTTTTCTGTTGCAGGTTACAGGTGAAGAAACAATATTTTGGCAACTGCAGTGACATATAAGTGGACCTGGGACTCTGCTCAAGAAAGCAGAGCCCAGGATCCCTCCAGAGTGCCGCGTTCCCACGGCAAAAGCCGCGCAAACGCGGCACAAAGGAGTTGACTCCTAACCAATTTTCTGCAGGCTCTTCAGCTCTGCAAAATACAGCTTCTGCAGTACTTAACTTTCTGTATTATTCACCATATACCTGCTAATTTAATCAACAGTAAAAAATTGGTTGTAATTGTTAAAAGTTGATTAGACGTTTGCATATTAGGCACGTGTCTTTTCAATTATTTTATTTACTGTTGAAGAGTGCTGGAAGCAAGGTACGTACGCATTGCATGTAGAATAGGATTCATCTCTTGGTTGATTTTCTGCTTTGAGTGATTCTTATCTATTTATCTTGTACACTTGCACTAATTCATCTTAAGGGCATAACCCATTAACAAGATAAGGTGGGGATTTCATCACCCTTCCTTAGCCCAAAAATCATATCCCAAGCACTCACTAACCCAAGCCTAACTTAAAAATTAGTAGACGTTGGCCCTAGGGACATCTCAGACTCAATTAGGAGATTATCCTAAGGGGGAACAGTGTTGGAAGTTGACTCTTGCCAAATCAGTGTCTAGGAAAGGGATTGAGGGCCGAAAGCCCGAAGTGTGGTGGTTATTTAATTAAGGAACGTCTTTGACGGAAAACCTCCCACCACTCTTGCCCCGACCTGGCTGATTAACTTGTGGTCAAAGTCTGCACCCAACCTCCTGTGACGGTCTAACCAGTTAGAAGTCGTCTAGGTCATAGGTCTACCCTAACTTAGGTTAGATTTTTTTGTTTGTTTATTTGTTTGTTGTGTTGGTGTGATATGGCATATAAGAACAATTCCAATTTTAATCCATATTACACCCCTAACTATTATTCGGATATTACCAACCCGGCATACTCTAACTTTGACCAATCTAGTGTGCCGGAATGGTCTTATCCGAATGAATATAACCCACACCCCCCATCTTATGACTATAATTTCTATAATAATTTCAACTCGTCACAGAGTTCATGGGGTTTCGAGTCCCCCGAGTCTAATTCTCAACCAAATTGTCCTCCATATCCATCTAGTCCACATTTTTCCCAAAATTCATACTCAGATCCACCCATTCAGAATAGAACTCCATCTATCTTGGAAATGATGAGTAGGAATGAGTCCAAGCAAAAATCACCATCAATTTTAGACATGATGATACGTGAGTCCACCGACTCACAAATTTATCACGATTACCCGTCCTATTTTCAAGTCCAATCAGAATATGATCCACCTATCGACTATGAAGGGATGCTAGCTGCCATGACTGAGGCTAAATTAGCCCGTGATCATGACATAGATTTGATGGTGGAATGCTTACACCGGCCGGCTGATTCTGATATCGATGACCACTTGATTGGAGCCGACGAACCAAGTTGCTTGGAACAACAAGTTTCTAATTCAGTACCATCTTGTGAACTTGCCGAAACTTCAAATTCTGATAATTTGGCAAGTTTTTCCTTTCCCGAATTAGAACTCGAATGTGACCTAGATTCTCAAATCTATGATCAAGTTCAAATTCCTGAATCATTATTGACTCCTGTTTTGTTACCCGACTTAGGTAATATTTTAGAGTCAGTTTTGATTCCCACATCTATCATTCCTGAACTTGAATCACCACCATTGAGTCACATTCCATTGTGGGAAGATGATTGTGGACTTGAGTTTCAATTTTTTGACTTGGACCCACTTCTCGAACTTAGCCCGACTCCTGAGCCCTTACTTGATTTGAGCTTCTTCCCTGAGTCAGTATTCGTTCCCGTACTTCCCATGTCCAAGTCAATCATTCCATCTTTTCATACTCCATTTTGGGACAAGGAGGTTGAGACAATTAACTCTGAAATTTATTATGAAATTTGGAAATTTGATGGGGTGGAAATTCTAAAAAATGATTATACATATATTTTAGTGGGTTATGTAAGGAAAGTTTCTGGTGGGTTCCACCAAATTATCTGTTATCTTGATTGGGCCGCATTTCGTGGACCAATTAGACCACCTCCGGAACCACCACCCTAAGGTAACTTCCGCCTTCCTTGTTCTGTTTCATGCATATATGCATTCATTCATACATTGAGGACAATGCATGAGATAAGTGTGGGGGTGGGCTTTACTAACATACTAACATAGGTAAAAACTAAAAAAAAAATTGCTAATAAAAAAAAAAATTTTTTTTAAAAAAAAAAATTGGTATAAAAAGGAATATTTTGACTTATTTTTTTGAAAGAAATCTAAGTTAGTTTTAAGGATTAGGAAAATCATGATTGGGATTTCTAAAAACTTGGTTAAGATAAATAAATTGTTTAAATTTTAGGTATAGGAGAGAAATTGAATAAATAATTAGTCTTGATTTTTACCTTAATGAAATGTGCATACCAAATGCATATCTAGGATTCTAAGACAAAGACCCTTGTGCCTCATATATAAAAAAAAAAAAAAAAAAAAGAAAAAGAAAAAAAAAAAAATCACTAATAAAGCTGGATACATGTGCCTCAAGAAGCATAAGTATTCACGCCTAAAAGTGAATGCAAAAAATAAAAAAATAAAAATAAAAAAAAAATAATACCTTAGTTTTGTGGCCTAGTTCACTTGAATTTGAGTCCGCGGGGTGTTTTCTCACCTGGTGCCCTAAGACCGACCGGTTTGGGAGCCATCGACTTTAAGTTCGTTACATGGGTGGATTAGAAAGCCTAAGAAACTAAGAAATATAATATATGTATTAACACATCTAATAATCAATTAGTTAGGTATGAGGGCCTCAAGAAGCCTTGATACTTATACGAAAGAAAATTAGATGAGTTATACATGCCAAAAAAAATAAATATATTAACACATCTAATAGTCAATTAGTTAGGTATGAGGGCCTCAAGAAGCCTTGATACTTACACGAAAGAAATTAGATGATGTTATAAAATAATAAAGAGGCATGAGAGTCCAAGTTAAGGAATTCCTAGATTCACAAGGGTGCGTATGACTTTTGGTAACGAAAAAGACTATATTAGAAATTCAATTTTAATCCTTACCTAAAATGAATAACAATTGACTTTATAAAGACTAGGTTTGAAGAATGAATAAAAATGAGGATCCTAAAACTTATAGACTACTTAGTCTCTTCAATAATAATTCAAATATCTTCAATAATAATTCAAATATTTTCCTTTTTATGGATTTTGTGGGTGTAATCCGCTGAAAACCCTCACGAGACAACACTCGTCCTCTAGGGTAACCTAGGGGTTTAACGGCTTGTTGCACGTGCTAAGTGCAATCGTGATTCCTACGAAAGTGAGTTAGGTTAGATTAACTTTTCATTTCTTTTTCTTTTTCTTTGTTTTTACTCGAGGACGAGCAAAAAGATAAGTGTGGGGGTGTGATTGGTAGTCAAAAGTGCATTTTTATCATCATATTTACCATCACATTTTCATATTTATTCATTTAATTCTGCACAATTATTAATATTTTATTATTTATTATGTGCAGGCCTCGAATTGTTATTTTTACAATAAATAAAGCTTAAAGAGCCCAAAAGCCCAGATCCAAGCCCATATTTGAAGCCCAAGAGTCAAAGTGCAAATATCAATTGTCAAAGTGCAATTATGCAAGGGCTAAAGTTGCAATTATTAAAGTTGAGGGAAGGATAGAATTCTACCCAACCCTAAACTCTTGCAGGATGAGCATAAAAGCCAAAGATGAGAAGAAATTCGTGGGAGGAAGATTTGAAGAAATCTGGATTAAGGGTAACTTGATTACCAAGTTACCTCGAAAATCCAGATTTAAAAGGCCAGGATTAAAATTCCAGAAGCAGAAGCCCACAGGGACGGACCAGGAGAAGCCACGCGCCAAAGCGCGTGGCAATCTGCCACCATATTGCCGCGGAGGCGCGGCAAAAGCCGCGTTTCCGCGGCATTTCAGAGTTATCCAGGGACAAGTTTTCGTGGAGGACTTCATTCTGGACTCTACTACCTTCTGCATTATAAATATCCCTGCAAAGTGCAACGTACAGGGTGTCCGGCGTCCAGAGGCGAGCCAAGGGCCAAAATTAGGGTTTCTTCTAGGGTTTCTTATTTTGTAGTTAGATTTTCTTTTCTTTTTATTTTAAAGAGAGAGAGAGGATTATATATTGAGCGTGACACCGATGTACCTCCTTCTTCTCTGCTGATCAATAAAGGTATAATTTTTATTTTGTTCTTTATTCTTATGTGTACTTTTATTTTGTTTTTCTTTTCTTTTTCTCTGTGATCTATGTTGGTTTGTATGAGCATGCAAGTGATTTCTGAAGCACGAGTATAACGAGTCTTAGCGAGAGCCAACGATATTTCATGGAGATGTTCTCCTCCTCAAGGTGCGTATCGATTCATGCTTGCAAGTCTTGATGATCTAAATGCGAACAGGGGACTGAGATCGATCCTATGCCTTATGCGTTCATGCCTCCAAAGCAAGGTAGAAAGTGTTAAGATTTCATAATTTCTTCAACCAAGGTTAGTATTTCTTTTATTTTATTTTCTTTTTCTTTTATTTTCCTTTTTGTAGTTTAGATCCACATCTTCCTAAATTCTTCTTTTCCACTTCACTGTAAATACCACCCATTGTAAATACCATCGTGACTAACAAATTAACTAAAAAGATAAATTTTAGAGATTAACTTGCTTAACGCTTCCATCGCAGTCCCTCCTTGAGGATCACGACCCGCATAGCCCTGCTACCGCGGATTAGAACTGAGAACCTTGCACATCTATTCTTAAATCTAATATTCATTATTTTCTGTGCAGGAAAAATCAGTCAACAGTATCCTCGAAATCAACTAACATAACGGATACTGAGATCACAAGTAAATAATGGATACATCCTCAAAATCAGATTCTTCCAACTATAATCAAGATCAAAGCTAAGGAGAGTAACATCCTCAATCTATAAGAAATCTAGATCCTCTCAACTCAATTAATATAATTAGAGTAATCCGAAAGTCTTTGGTTTAATAATCTAAAACCAAGATCATGTCTAGTCAAACACATATTCCTCACCCAAGATCAATTTAAGTCACAACTCAACTAATCCAGTCATATCTGATATGTCCTCAATACTCAACTAATAAAGTCTTGTCTAATTACTGATCATCATTCAATGTAAATAGCATAAGTCCCAGGTCAATCCAAAGTCAACACAACCAACTCATGATTCCAATAGTACATGCTCCACAAGTATCAATACAAATCAAGCATCTGATATAATAATCGTTATTCCAACATATATTAGTAATCAAAACTAGTTCTCTCACTCTAACATACAACTCTGATTCATAAGTATTCACGATTCCTCAAGAGTTCACATTTTTATTAAGATCAATCATCAGTTCCCAATACTCGTATCACAATATATACATGCATCTAAGTTCTATTAGATCAAGTCATTACCACCAATATCCATCTCGATTACCCTCATGCTACATCCTGATATGTCTACAACAATACTCTAGATATACATAGGACAAACATGGGGTTCTAACATGTATCAAGAATCATGCATATCATATTCTTATACATCCAACATGTAACATAAACGGGAGATGACCGTCCACCTTCATGCTCGGCGATCTCCACACATAAACATGTAATCTAAGTATTCATATGGTAAATAAAGGATTCCAACATCATAGATATGTGCATCTCCTATTCTATGCATTCATCATGTAAAAATAAAGGGAATGACAAATCCACTTCCATACTAAAAGTTCTCTACACTCATAACAATATAACACATTAAATGATTCATCATATACATAAAAACATTTACAATTACTCCAATTTAAAGAATGAGAGGGAGATGAGGAGAAACACTCACATCGGGGAATCTAGTCGTTACCGGGCGAGTCGCCGTTACGGTCGCTGTGGTGCGGCTCTTCGCTGTCGGACTGCATAGGAAGGTAGCCAGGGTACTGGGGAAGACCTGGCTGCAATCTAGGGATCTCGCGCTCACCGGAAGGGCCTGGAATCACCGCTCGCTCGCTGCCTGTGCTGCTGGTCTGGGTGGTTGCTGCTGTGCGCGTCGCCGGCGAGTCGCTGCCGGCGGTCGCCGTGGTGTCGTTCCTCGCCATCGGACTGCACGGGAGGGTGGCCAAGGCACTGGAGAAGGTCACCGTGCTGGTCTCCGACGACGGTAGGCGTGGATCAGGAGAACGGGCTGCTCGCCTGAACTTGCGCACGCCAATGCAACACACCCATCAATACTTTATTAAAACACCACCATAATTAAATACATACCCACTGTTAAACACAATGAATAGAAACACATGCATATAAATCATGCATACATATACATGATTATACATAAACAAATGCATGCATCCAAATTAATAAATATACCTATACATTAATTAATAAACTATACACATAAATGCTTAAGGAATGAATTCATGCAAATATATGTACCATGCATAAATATCCAAATTAATAAATACCTATTATTAATTATAAATACCTATACATATTAAATAATTATTAACATACATGCATTCAAATACCAAGGCACTCACGCACACACACACAAACATACACATTTAAATAACTTCCCAATAATTACACAAATGCCATTATACATATAAATAAAGCTAACCTCGGGCATCTTGCGGCGCACCGACGGGGGCTCCGACGGAGGCGCACGGGGCTGCGGAGGGTGTCGATGGATAGAGCAACTCGCCGCGAAGGGCGTGGGGTGCGTTCGCGCTCGCTGACGGCGATCAACGGCATCCCGCGGAGAGCCCGAAAATGGTTCGGAGTAAGGATTTGCCGCAAACACAACCAAACAAATATGAATTAATATATATATCATTCTCATCCATACAAATTGTAAACAAAAGGAAGAATGTGCTTGTAAAGAGAAAGGATGCAGGGGTTCACGCAACACATTAATTAAATTACAGTACATGTACTCATATATATATATCTACCCCAACCAATCAAAAATCACTCACACATGCATTATCAAGATAAAATGGAATGAAACTCACCCAGTATGGAGACTCACGGCCAATTGATGCGGCCTGCTGCTGTTGAAGGGTGCGCCAGGTAGGGGTGCTTGCCGGAGTTCGCCGCGGAGAGAACGACACGGCCAATGGGGATCCGGGGAGGCGCGGTGGAGATCACGGCTGCAGAGGGAGGGCGCTGGTGCTGAAGGTGTGCGCCGATCTGCGGGTGTGGGCTGGTGGGTGAAGGCTAGACCTGTGTGTGGCTCCCGGCGCTGGACAGCAAGGGGGAAAGGCCAGCTGTGCGTGGAGGAGTTCGCGGCTATGC
Source organism: Agave tequilana (assembly GCA_038442645.1). Taxonomy (NCBI): domain Eukaryota; kingdom Viridiplantae; phylum Streptophyta; class Magnoliopsida; order Asparagales; family Asparagaceae; genus Agave; species Agave tequilana. Next base: position 83,893 of record JAVJIF010016658.1, read on the forward strand.
TCGGACGCCGGGGAGGCCGCTGGATCTCGCCGGAGGCGCGGCAAGGGGCGGCTGTTGGGGCTGTCACGGTTCATCTGCAAGGGCCTGGTTGTCATCACCGGTGAAGAGCAAGGGGTGTGGATCTGGGAGGTGTTGGCGGCCTGGGATGGGGTGCGGCAAGATGAGATTAGGGATTGGGGAGAGGGATTAGTTTTAGGTTTTATTCTTAGGGTTAGGATTAGATTAGGAGAGGATTTTATTATTGGTAACGGGTTTGGATTTGTGGGCTTGGACCTACTATGGGCTAGATGAAAAGAAAGAAATTGCAATAGGAATAATGCCAATAGCAACTAATAATATTATATATAATACACCAAGACCAAGGACTACAAAATAATAAAGACTTAAAATCAAAATAATAATAGTAGAAACTCACAACAATTAGGTATGATAACTCACACGAAATAATATTATTAATGGAATAATTATAATAATAATAATAACTAACAAATAACAATAATAGTGGTAAATATAAAAATAATAGTAACAAGTAACTAAAGTTTATAGGAAATAATGGCAATAAATATATAAAGCCAAATTGTCATTTACTATCTCAAAAGTAATTTGCATATTTAATAATAATATTCTCAAGAAATAATAAATTAACTTGATTAAATAAAATAATCAGTAAATCAAAATAAATACTTTAGGAAAATTAAAAAAAATACAGTATTTCTAGCTGGGGATCTTACAGTGCGGTCGACCGACGACCCCAACGGTCATAAATATGACTGTCGGCTGGTCGACCGGCCGGTCAACCTGCAGGCCATCTGGCCCCAACAGCTAGTTTTCTGATGCCTCTATAAATGGGACTTTTGGCTAGACTTTTAGGTAAGATTTTTAGGCTATTTTCTAGAGCTCTTCTTTAGAGTTTCTAAGCAAGTTTTTAGAGTTTCATTTCATATCCAAAAGAGAGTTTCAAGAGTCTATCTTGTGATTTCAAAAGAGAATTCTTGAATTTTTCCTCCATAAATCTATCTTGTTTTCTAACACAAACTTGAGCTTTTCATTACTATATCCATCTTCTAGGGATCATTTGTTGTGAGAGTGATTTTGGTGATTAAAGTATAGAGATCACTAAGTTTTCATCTTTGTATTTGAGGAGATGAACTAGTGTGTTCGCGTTGTGTAGAGTTCTTGAGGGAGCTCGGTGTAGAGGTGTGGCCTCAGCAAGCTAGTGTGCTTGCGTATGTTGTTCTTGCGGGAACAAGTGAGGAACTTGTAAGTCCAAGAGTTCTTGAGGGAGCTCGTTGTAGGTGTTGCGACACCGAGTGATCTTACAAATCATTTTAGTGAAAATCCTTCATAGTGTTGAAGGCGGGGACGTAGAGCAAGTGTGCTCAAACCTCGAAACAAATCTCCTGTATTTGCGATTACTTATCTCTCTCTTTCTCTCACTTATGTTTTATATCATGTATGCTCTTATTGTTTATATCTATTACATACTTTATATTCCCTTGTGCTTCATATATATACATGTTGGGATTGTTTGCTCACACTTGTATTCAACCAAGAGAGCCATAATGGCACATCAACTCTTAATCTAGGAAAATCTTGAAGAGATGCCCAGAGCCCTTTACTGGAAATTTGGTTACACTCTTGTGTTATACTTTGTGTGTTTGCATAGTAGTTTTAAGTTGCATAATTAGTTTTTAATTCTGCATTAGTTTTGAATTTGATTAGCTTGTCACCTATTCACCCCCCTCTAGGTGACATACAATTGGTATCAAAGCATGGTGCTCTTGATTTGGGTCTAACAAACTAGAGTTAAATATCTTCATTTTTGCTAATCACTATATCTATATACACACATGGATTTCATGACACCTCCCTTGTTTGACATTCTTGACTTCCAAAGTTGAAAAGTTAAGATGTCTATGTACCTCAAAGCCTTAGGTATTTATGTTTATTTTGCCACCATTAAGGATTCATATTTTGTTAATGACAAACTTCTAGAGGCTAATACAGAAGCCATTCATTGTCTTAGGCTAACCTTAAATGATGATTATTTATCTAGAGTTTCTAACATTGAGTCGGCTTGTATAAAACACTATTTGCTCTCTTGGGAAACAAACGCCAAATGAAAAAGAGTGTGACCCGGATGATCGAAGTGATGCTTCCAACACATGCTATATGGTTCAAGGGGATGACCCCTTGGAAGTAAACTCTGAATCTGAGATTGATGAAGATGTTGACATGCCATATGATGAGTTTGCTTTATTTTATCAACAACTTATTGAAAAATATATTTTCAGAAAATAAAAGATCAAAAAATAAAAATGATTCAATTTTAAAATAAAAAGATTCTTTTAAAAATAAATTTGAAATTATTTCAAAAGAAAATGAATGTTTTAAAAAGAAAATTATTTTGGTGGAAAAAGAAAAAGAAACTATTTTAAATGAAAATAAATCTTTGAAAAAGAAAATTGTTTTAATTGAAGAAGAAAAGATTTCCATTTCTAAAAAGAAAAATAATGTTGTTTCTCATATTTCTTATGTTGCTTCTTTTAAGATTGAAAAAGATATTTATTCATTGAAAAAGAACATTGATTGTTTGGGCTCCACGTTGAGCCAATGTGCATTTAAATATAATAATCTATATTTCGCAAGAAATAAATTTCACATATGCATGCACATCCTACACGGCATACACCTCATATACACCATGATCACACCTATTCTCATATGTATACTTGAGTGTACACATGTACATATTGCGGACGCATAAACCGCAAAATTTTGTTTTGATAGATTAAATTCTTTAAATTTTGCACATAAAAATATTTGGGTTCTAATTGCTTCTAACCCTCGTGAACTCAAAAAGATATGGGTACTAAAATCTTTACCTCTTGTGTTTGATGTAGGTGCAGGCTCTCACAAAATGTGAGAGGTTTGGTGCCTTGGTGGTGAATACACTTGGAGCTTGTTAGACAGACCCAATTGTTGCATCACTATCAAGAAAGTATGGTGGGAGGACCACCACGGTTTGGAGATATAGAGAATAGTTCATGTGGCTTGGTAATTATCTTTAACGCTCATTTTGTTTACATGCTTTCTCATTATTAATTTTTACAATGTTGTGATTTTAATACTCATTATGTTAAATGTAATGCTCATTAGACTTGTGATATACATATATAGTATTTGAGATACACCCATATTTATATGGATTTATATTTTTATGTTTTCACTATACTTTAGCTATTGTGCATATCCTAGTTCTAAAAGCACTTGCATTTACCCTGATGATCATATTTTTTTTAAATTTTTGTACTTTATGTGTTGATTACATTTTCTTTGTTTGCTTCATGTATATATTAATTTTGTCCAAAATTATAGATATACATGTCTATCCTAAAGTCACTTGCCTTCATGCAATATTCTTTGTGGACTAAACTATATTTGGATATGTATATATACTTTAGTTTGGACAAAACAAACATATACCTTGAAGCTCGTTTAGTTTGTTATAAAAGTATTTCATATTTTGTTTTGAGCCTTATCGATTTAATTCATGAATTTGTTGTTCACATGATTCTTTTACACTCACCTTTATGTTTACTTATGATTTTATTTTCATGAGCTTTATATGAACTTTATAAATGTTGAATGTCAATTTTTGTGTAATACACATGTTCATGAGATATATATGATTTGGTTTCATATTTGAAGGATCTTTAACTAATTTTTCAAAAACTATTTTAACTAATTATTTATTCTTCAGTGTTTTCAATTTACAACTATTTTTCAAATCCTATTTTTGAAAACTTCTACCCTAAAAGGGTGGTTGGTTGGGCAATCATGCCTTTTGTGTCTTATTGAAAATCTATTTAACATGTGCATGATAAGGATAGAAGATATGAGTTATACACATAATTTTCATGGTATTTTATTTTTATATGCTCATACTAGTTTTCTATATATGTATGCACCAAAATTCAGGTGGTATTTTCATTTTATATATACATATATATGATTTAGATTGTACTTATTTTATAATGTCACATATTTTATAGCACAAATTTTTATGCTAAGCTTGATTTAATTCTAAATATTAATTGGTATACTTTACAAGCTTATGCATTTCAATTGGTATTTTTTTAGTATCAAAATGTATTTCATGTTTCACGTTTAATTGGTATCAAAACCTACTATTGGTATCTTAATAATTTTATTTATCTACAAGTGATATTAACATTTATTTTATCAACTACTATTTAATTTCAGTTAGTATCAAAATTCATTTTGTTGACTACAAAATTTCAAAATTTGTTTTAAAAGTGGTTTCAAAATTTTTCAAAATTTGTTTAATATGTATTGCTTATATGCAAGGGGAGCTTAACATCTTCTCTAAATATAAATTCATATTGAGTATATTTTACATATTGAGGAGCTTGACCTCTCTTCTTTATGTGATACATATGTGTAGGGGAACTTAACATCTTTATCTATACATTGTATGTGGGTTAGGTTATAGTCATCCCTTCTCCATGTAATGCATGCATGTAGGGGGAGTTAACTTAATGTTTCTTCTCTTCATGAATGTATATCACATATACATCCTTCTTGATTATTTTTCTTCGCCCCTTTGTTAATAAATTAACAAAAAGAGGGAGAAGAATTTAAAGAGTTTATATATGCATGTTTAATATTTATTATTTATGCATATATGTTTGTTTTGTTTATGAGCTTTTATTGAATATCCTTATATTTTTTGCTATGCATGAGTTAAGAAGGAGCTTTTATGAAGCTTAACTTTATTCCATGCATATATAACTTTATGAGTTTTGTCATCATCAAAAAGGGGAAGATTGTTGGCCCAAAGGCCCATTACTCTGATTTTGATGATGATTAACTCATGTAGTTATAGTACTAATGATCTTATGTTCATTTAGTTTCAAATTTACTATCAAGTTCTTAGTCGGTGTTTAGCTTCAACAAAAGATTCGAAGTTAAGTTTTGAAGCTAGCACGTATTGATTCAAGAGGTGGCGCATAACAATCGCATCAAGTACTCAAGAAGAGTCTAACTCATAGATCAAGTTTTGGACCAAGTCAAGATGGAGAAGAAGATTTCAGTCTAATTTTGTAAGTGTTAAAATTTTGTGTTTTAGATAAAATATAAAGAATATATTAGTTGTGGATTGCTCAAGTTCATACACACACACACAAAACTTATATGCGTTTTCATAAGAAATAGTTAGTTTTTGAAATTACCGTTTTGATTTTGAGCTTCAAAGTATAAATCTTTATGTTTCATGAATAGATTTCACCAAAACAAGTTTACATATTTATATATGTTTTGAATTTCATTCATACACATTGATGGTTCAAATATTTAGAAAAACTTATTTGATGTTTCTATATCATGTGTTTAAGTTTTGTTAAGGTCAAAATTTTGCTTAGAGCTTATCGTCAAAAACATAGATATTTCATCTTATATATGTTTTGAATCTCATCCATACACACTATGCTTCAAAAGTATTTAAAATATTTTATTTTTATATTTGACAAGTTTTGGAAAAATAGATTTCTTATTTCAAAGTTGATTTTGAAGAAAATAGTTTTTGGTTTAAGGCTAAATTTCTATGTCGCAAAAATAGTTCAATTTGTTTGTAATATGTGTTGATTTTTTTATCACACATATTTTCACTTCAAATATTTTAATGAACTTATTTTTGTAAATTTTATGAGATTTAAATAAAATTTTTATGGGTTTTTAAGTTAGAATTTTCCTAAAATCCTGACCTGGGCTTCTGGCGGTCGATCGATCGGTCGACAGACCCAGAGGTCAGTCAAACGAGCAGTCAACCGATGTGCACAGCTACATGCACAAAGCTTGGCTTGAGGACCTGGTCGACCGGACGGTCGACTTTGCTCTTTAGATTTGGCCCCGGTTGACCAGGCGGTCGACCGACCAAGAGAGCAGTGCTCTCTGGTTCTTGCCTCGGTCGACCGATAGATCAAGACCAGGGTGTGGTTGACCGGGCGGTGGACTGGTAACCCCAACGGTCATAAATATGACCATTGGCCGGTCGGCTGGCCGTCAGTCGACAGGTCATCTGGCCCCCAACGGCTAGTTTTTTGATGCCTCTGTAAATGGGACTTTTGTCCAGATTTTTGGGTAAGATTTTTAGGCTGTTTTCTAGAGCTCTTATTCAAAGTTTCTAAGCAAGTTTTTAGAGTTTCATTTCTATATCCAAAAGAGAATTTTCAAGAGTTTATCTTGTGATTTCAAAAGAGAATTTGTGGGTTTTTCCTCCACAAATCTATCTTGTTTTCTCATACAAACTTGAGCTTTCCATTATTATATCCATCATCTAGAAATCATTTATCATGAGAGTGTTTTTGGTGATCAAAGTGTAGAGATCACAAAGTTTTTATCTTTATATTTGAGGAGACGAATTAGTGTGTTCGTATTGTGTAGAGTTTTTGAGGGAGCTCAGCGTAGAGGTGCGGCCTCGACAAGCTAGTGTGCTTACGTGTGCTGTTCTTGCGGAAATAAGTGAGAGACTTGTGAGTCCAAGAGTTCTTGAGGGAGCTCATTGTAGGTGTTGCAACACCGAGTGATCTTGTAGGATCGTTTTAGTGGAAATCTTCCATAGTGTTGAAGGCGGGGACGTAGAACAAGTGTGCTCAAACCTCGAAACAAATCTTTTGTGTTTGTAATTGCTTATCTTTCTCTCTCATTTGTGTTTTATATCTTGCATGCTCTTATTGTTTATATCTATTACATGCTTGATATTCCCTTCTCCTTTATATATATACACACACACATACATATATATATACACACACACATGCTTGGGATTGTTTGCTCGCACTTGTATTCAACTAAGAGAATCATAGTGGTACCTCAACTCTTAATCTGGATGAATCTTGAGGAGATAGTCCAGAGCCCTTCATCGAAAATTTGATTACACTCTTGTGTTATACTTTATGTGTTTGCATAATAGTTTTAAGTTGCATAATTAGTTTTTAATTTTGCATTAGTTTTGTATTTGATTAGCTTGTCACCTATTCACCCCTCTCTAGGTGACTTACAAATACAGGTGAAAATATCATTTTATTTATAAATCGGTAGAAAAATGCAATATGCAGATGCAGAATTGTAGACTAATCACACCCCCACGCTTATCTTTTGCTCGTCCCGAGCAAAACAAGAAAAAGAAAAAAAATAATACAAAAATTATTACACTACTTTCGCAGGTGACACGATTGCACCGAACATGTGTAATAAGCCGTTAAATCTCTAAGTTTTTCCTAGAGGAGGAGTTTTGTCCCTTGAGAGTTTTCAGCAGAGTGCACCCACAAAATCCATAAAGAAAGAAAACAAAAGTTAGTATTTTAAAAATGCATTTTGAAAGAGAAAAAATTTCAGCTCACCTATTTAAACTTGACCAACATTAAAATTTTGAAAATTATATTGACATTTTGGCAAGTTATCCATTTTCTGAAATTGAACTTAAGAATGAATGTGATCTTGAACATCAAATTGATAATTCAATTCCACTTCTTGACTCAATAATGAGTCTGATTTTTTTACCTGATTTCAATCCTTTTTCCGAGTCAGTATTGGATTCTGTACCTATTTATTGTGAAGTTGAAGCACCAATCTTTACTTTTGAAGGTACCATTGACAAATTGACAAGTTCTCATTTTTATAAAATTGAACTCAAATAAGAATGTGACTTCGATCCTCAAATTTGTGATCCAATTCAAATCTCTGATTCAATATTGACTCCTGTTTTTCTACCCGATTTGAACAACATTTAGGTTCAGTTTTGATTCTCATACCTGTCATTCTTGAACTTGAATCACCAATTTTAGAAAGTCACATTCCGCTTTGGGGAAATGAATGTGGATTAGAGTTTCAACTTCTTAATTTGGACCCACTTCCTGAACAAATTTTGACTACTGAATTTTTTCTTGACAAAGTCAAATTTCTGAGTCGGTATTAGTTCCTAAGCCCAAATCAATCATTCCATCTTTTCACATTCTATTCTAGGACAATGGTATTGACAAAAATGACTCCGAAATTATTTTTAAAATTTAAAAATTAGATGAGGTAAATTCTTAATAAAAATCATCCATGTATATATCATCATAATGGGTTGCATTAAAGGGGTCACTGGTTGGTTCCTCCAGACTCCACAATCTTTAGATTGGGTCACGTTTCGTGGACCAATCAGACCACCACCGGAACCACCACCTTGAGGTGATTTTTTTCCCTTCCCTCTGTATTTTCATGCATACATACATTCACGATACATTGAGAACAATGCATGAGATAAGTGTGGAGGAGGGTCTACTAACGTAGTATTTTAGATTTTCTTTCTTTTTTACTTCTTTTAGATATTCTTAGAATTTTTTCTTTTTGTATAGTAATTTTTCCTTTCTTTAAAAAATTTTTGAAACAAGAGATAAAAGTTTTGATCTATTTTTAAGAAAATTAAGATGATTTTAAAAATTAAGAAGTCTTAACTATGACATCTTAAACCGAGTTGAAATAATGGATCTTGTTTAAAATTATAGGTTAAGTAAGAGAGATTGGAGAGATAATTTTATCTTGAATTTTTTTCCTTAGATAGTATGCATTTTTGGGGTGGAAACAAAGACATAAAATGTCATAAAGCAAAAATAAAAATACATATAAATCACTTGTTAAAGTTGGATAATTTTGTCTCAAGAAGTATGATTATTCACGCCTAACGGTAGTCAAAAGAAACAAATAATCCCCCTAAATTTTGTGGCCTTGTTTACTCGAGTCCTTAAGCCCGAGGTATGTTTTCTCATCTGGTGCCTTAAGATCGTCTGATTTGGGAGTCATCGGCTAAAGACTCACTACCCGGGTAAACTATAAAGCCTAAAAAACTAAGGGAAGAAAAAAAGAATTATATATAAATAAATGATTTGATAGTTAGAGTTGAAATCCCATAAATCTTCACTATCATAAAGTGCGTATTATCTAGATTTTATGAAGGATAAAATATTCAATCCGATTTTGAATTCTTACCTTAATTGAAGACAAGATCTTGCTTCTAGACTGAGTTTAAGAAAGAATAATTTTTGGTGGACTTATGACCTCAGATCGCCTAAATTTTTGCAAAAAAATTTAAAAAACTTTTCATTCTTTCAAAATGTATTTTTAAAACACTAACTTTTGTTTACTTTCTTTATGAATTTTGTGGGTGCAATCCGCTGAAAATTCTCAGGAGACAAAACTCTTTTTCAGGAAAACTTAGAGGTTTAACGGCTTGTTGCACATGCTCAGTGCAATCACGCCACCTGCAAAAGTGGTGTAATAACATTTGTAGTTTAGTTTTTTCTTTCTTATTTTGCTCGGGACGAGGAAAGATAAGTATGGAGGTGTGATTAGTTTATAATTCTGCATCTGTATATCGCATTTTCCTTCCGATTTATAACTAAAATGACACTTCTCACCCGTATTTTGGTCTATTTTGCAGATTATCAAGAGTCTAGAGGCAAAGGAGTAATAAGAGCCTAATTTAACCTAATTTCAGGTAATTAAATCTCATTTCTTGGAGAACAAATTAGAAAGCTTCTAAAAGATGCATTGTCTAGAAATTTCGGGCGAATCTGATGAAAATTCGGATCCAAATACCCAAATCTAAAACATACAGAAGCTTCTCGAGATGAGACACATTGTGGACCAAAATCAGGGAACTAAGTCCTTGGTATTGCCATGAAAACACGGCGATTTGCTGTGTTTTTCGCAGCAATTTAGTGGAGGCACGCGTTGATTTTCGACGCGTTGCCTCATCTCGTCAAACCCTAGCTCCTTCACCTGTAAATATGGTATTTTCAGACTTGCGATGCGAGCAGAGAGGGAGAGTAGGTTAGGATTTCTCTCTTCTAATTGTAGAGTAGGATTTTCTTTTCTTTTCTTTTGTATAAGATTTTCTTTTCTTTTCTTTGTATTTTTATTTTCTTTTTAGATCTTGTAGTAGGGCTGAGTTGATTCTGGAGGGAGAGAGAGATATTGATATAATGGAGAGTGACAATCTATTTAAAGGTGTCTCCTTTCTTCTCTATTGTAATCTTCTCCATTTTTTACATGATGTTTAGCTAGTTTTCTTCTCATAGCAATCTAACTACTAACTATTAACTAGCTGACCACTTACTTAATAATCTACATGAATCTAATAGCATCAACAAGGCGTTACTCTTGTAAGAGCCATTGATGGCTCATAACGATGGATCCTAACATTCTAGCATTCTAATATCTAACCACTAACAAGTTAACATGCAATGTCTTTTTTATTTCATGCTCGCCTCTACTTGGCTTTGATGATCTAATAGTAGCTTGCACCTTGTTGAGTGGAATGAATGTGTTTAAATGTGAAGAACAATCTTATGTGCCATGCTTTATAATGTTCTTGAAGCCAAGGACTAGTTATGGCCAAGGATCCATGTGAGACAACTATCACTAAGAAGTTAGCATTTTTATGGGAGCAATTCGTAGTTAGTCGCTATGAGTTTTCTTGTTTTCCTTCTTCTTTTCTTTACTTTGTTTTACAAACAATTTCCAAAATATTTTTATCATTGTTTTCATCACTTTTTTTAGTTCACTTTGTTTTCATCATCTTCTTCACAACAAGTTTCTATTTTCAAACCCACTTTCTAAATCACTTCACTTTTCTTTCCCCTTTCACATTGTTTCTTTTCGTGTTTCATTATCACTTCTATTTTATTTCTTTCACACACTTCTCCATTGTTTTTCACATCGTCGTTTTCATTGCCTTCTCACCTATCATTTCTAGATTTCTTTTCTTTTGTTTTTCTCATTCTTTAAAGAAGAACTTGTTAACATAACACGTGAGCGAACTATTAATGCTTCTATCGCCTCCCGTCCTTGTGGATTTGACCCGTATAGCCATCATGTTATAACGGAAGTATCGAGGGAAAACAACACATAGAATTTTACATTGATTTCAAAACACACATTTTCAAGTGCTGGTTTTACCCTGATCAAAATTAGAAGAGAGAAATCCTAGGCTACTCGCGTCTCAGGTCTGAAAATGCCATATTTGTAGGAGAAGGAGCTAGTGTTTCACGAGATGAGGCGTGCCTCCACTAAATTGCCGTGGAAACGCGGCAAATTGCCGTGTTTCCACATAGGGACTTAGGTCCCTAGTTTGGTCTATAGCTTCATCTCGTCTCGAGAAGTTTCTGTATGGTCTCAGATTTGAGATTTGGATCCAAATTTTCATCAGATTCGCTCAGAATTTCTGGATCTAATGTATCTTCTAGATGCTCTCTAGCTTGGCCTGTAAGAAATGAGATTTAATTATCTGAAATTGGGTTAAATTAATCTCTTACTACTCTTTTACCCCTAGACTCTTGATTATCTGCAAAATAGACAAAATACAGGTGAGAAGCATCATTTTATTTATAAATCGGTTGGAAAATACAATATGCGGATGCAAAATTGTAGACTAATCACTCTCATTGGTGATTAAGAACAATAATTTAGGATTATTTTAACCTAGATGTTATAGTTCTACGCTCCTAATAAAAAGTCTCATTCTCGAGACTTAATGTAGCTTAAAGCAAGTGTGGATAAGATTTTCGCATCTCTTCTTCTGGTTCCTATGTAGCCTCTTGGAATTTTTAGCTCCTCCATAATACTTTTACCAAGGTAACTATTTGTTTCCGCAGCTGTTTCATCTTATGATTCAGAATTTGTACTGGCTCTTCCTCATAGGACAAGTCTTCTTGAATCTACAGTGGAGGATTGCTAAGGATGTGGCTGGGGTCTGCTACATACATCTTTAGCTGGGACACATGAAAGATATCATGAATTTCCTCTATCTCAGAGGGCAAGGCTAGTCTATAAGCCAGTGGCCCGATCCTTTCCAATATTTTAAAGGGCCCATATACTAAGGATATAACTTGTTGCTTCTGCTGATCCGTATTATCCTTTCATGGGGGACACCTTAAGAAATACCATTTCTCCTGTGGCAAATTCTAGAGGGCTACGAGACTTGTCTGTGTGTGATTTTTGTCTGCTCTGGGATGCCTTCATCCTCTCCTTTATTATCCTGATTTTCTCTGTTGTTTCTTGCACTAAGTCGGGGCCCAATAATCCTCGGTCTCCAACCTTTTTCCAACAAATGGGAGACCTACACTTCTAACAGACCTTGTAATAGTGGCATTCTAATAGTCGATTGGTAGCTGTTATTATATGCAAACTCAACTAATGGTATATACTTTTTCCAGGTTGCTCCAATAACTAAACATGCATGCTCTCAACATTTTTTCTAATATCTGCATAATCCTCTTCGATTGTCTATCAATCCGCGGGTGTGCCGTAGTACTTGGATGTAATTTAGTCCTCAAAGTCTTAGATAAACTCACCCAGAACCTTGAGAGAAATTGAGGATCCCTATTTGATACAACTGTTTCGGGTACTTTGTGTCTCCGAACTATCTCTCGGAGGTAAATTTATGCTAACTTATCCTTCGAGTAATTTATTCAGATGGATAGGAAGTATGTAGACTTTGTAAGTCGACCCATGACTACCCATATAGCATCTGTCCTTGTGGTGATCAGGAAAATCTGTGACAAAATTCATAGTAACATGACTCCACTTCCACTTAGGGATTGATAACGGCATCAACAATCCCGGGGTTTCTTGTGTTCGGCCATAACTTGCTGTCATATCAAGCACTTTTAAATGAAGTTAGCTATGTCCTTCTTCATTCCTTCCCACCAGAAATTTGTTCAAAAATCTTTATACATTTTTGTTGCTCCTGGACGTACCGTGTAGGGAATATGATGGGCTTTTGTCATAAATTCTTCCTTAAGTCTTGCATCTTGTGGTACACACATAGTGTCCAAATTTCAACATTCCTTTATCACAGGTGAAGCCTTGAGTTTCCCCGTCTTGGATCTTCTCTAAGATCCTCCTTATTCCGTAATCCCCTTATTGTGCCTTTTGATTCGTTCATACAGGTCATATTGAATGCTAACTTGGTTCACCCGGCTTGTTACCTCCCTAGGTTTCTTATTCGGACTTCCAATTGCATTCCTTCTAACTCTTTCAATAGCTTTGGTTGTTGACTTATCAATACGGCTAGTGATCCTCCTGATTTTGACTTAGGACATCGGCTACAATATTTGCTTTCCCAGGTGATAGTGAATGGTCAAGTCATAGTGTTTTATCAAATCCAACCATCTCTGCTGTCGCATGTTCAACTCTTTTGAATGAATATATATTTCAAACTTTATGGTCTGTATAGACCTCACATGATTCTCCGTACAGGTAGTATCTCCATATCTTCAAGGCAAAAATGACTGCAGCCAACTCTAAGCCATGTGTAAGATAATTCTTTTCATGATTTCTCCAGTTGTCGAAAAGAATATGCTATAACATTGCCATGCTGCATCAACACGCTTCCTGATCCCGGCTTAGGGCTTGTTCGTTTCGCTGTAAAATACCGTAAGTCGTAAGTCGTAAAATGAGAATGGGAAAAGTGAACTGTAGCAAGGAAAATATATTATTTTTTACAGTATTTGGTTGATAAAGTGAAAGTATAAATGGGAAAGTATATTGTGTT
>JAVJIF010016659.1:0-84488 GCA_038442645.1 Agave tequilana
AAGCTCTCAGGGCTCCCTCTCAAAATATTCAGTAATCTTAAAATTCTCCACTTCTTCCTTTTTCTTTTGGAGGTGAAATAAAAGAGTAGAAGTAATTTTATTCTACTCATACCTGCAAACCCCTAAAAGTTTGTTCATAAGCATCCCTAGCACAACCTGAAATTGCTTATAACATTTTTTTTTTTCTCGCTTTTTTTCTTGTGTCTAATACCATTGGACGACCCCTGATTCTGATATTCCTCTAACATTAAAAATGTACGCATCAAGAACCTGTTTGATATAAAACATTATCGTCCAAATTTTATTTTATGTCTAGAAGCAGGGTTGCAAACAGATTAGTTGCGAATCGGATATGTTTTTTTATCCATGTTCATATTCACTTTTCAATCACGGACATGGATACATGGATGAGATGATTTGATTAGGAAAACTTTTATCTGTCAAAATCAGATGCAGACACTAGAGAAACAGATATAATAATAGATTGCTAAAACGAATATATTATACCACAAATCATCTTAATTAAATTTAAAATTATTTTTAATTTCACTAAATCTTGAGGATTGGCACACGACATAAATTCTTGTGTTCTAATTCTTAAAGAATCTAAACTGGATTTGGTAGCAAGGTAAAAAAAAATGTGACTCCCATTTGTTTTTTTTATTTTTTTTGAGAAAAAACCGTGAGATCAAAAGAGGCCCCGATTTTTCATTAAAAAGAGCTTAACGAAACGAAGCAAGAAATGAAGGGTATAAAAATGTAAAATTACGTAATTGATCATTCAGAAAAAAGAAAAACTCTGACAGAGGACTACTGTATCTCCAAACGTTTAGATGAAGTCGACGTTATGCATCAAGGTGGTTCGCAACTAAACCAATGCCAAGAGTTTGGACTGGTCTGATCCGTTAATCTCGTCTCTGACGATTACCGTCTACATCTCTCCGTCCTCGTCAAAGAGCTCTCTTTCAGAAGAAGAAATCCTTATTCAACCTACCGGTCCATTGCGGATCGCTAAACTTCTCTTCTTTGTAGCCCTCAGCTAAGGTTTTTCACACGTGATTCTCATTTGTTACGTCCCGAAAGACTAGTTATTCTTTTATTTATATCATGATTAAGATCTTCTCATCTGCACTCCTAGGGATCTTTCAAAGTCTCATTATAACTAAGCATTATTTTGTGGTAAAAAAATGGGGGTGGATTATGATTTTATGTACATATAAAAAAAATAGCAATCATTATTTTACTAGTTCAGTGTCTTACCATTCCCCTATTAAACCAACTGCGAGAATGGGCCCATGCTCGGCCGACAGTGATTACCGCCCATTCAAACGCTCTGTAGGGCAAATAAATCCAGTAAAACGTCTTGAATAATTCTATTCACACTCCAAAAAAATAATTTATCCTTATGTTTTTTCCTCCTCACAAACAGATCCAAATCCTAAAAATCTTTCATTATTTCCTCATAAACCCCGCCCCAAATATCTGTGCCATTCAGTCCTTCCTCAACAAGCAAATCTCCCTCCACATCCGCAACAATGACTTCCCCTCCGCCCTTGCCCTCTTCAACTCCTTGCCCATCAAGACCACCATCACCTGCAACTCTCTCCTCTCCTTCTAAGCCTGGAAACCCGGCCACTTGCTCAGCGCACTCCACCTGTTTGCTGAAATTCCCAGCCCAGATGTGGTCTCTCACAACACCCTGCTTTCCATTTACCTCGTCAACTCTGACTTCAGTGGGACACGCGCACTTTTGAGTCGATGCCCGTTAGAGAATTCCGCCACGTGGAACAGGATGGTGTTGGGGTTGTTCAAGCTGGGGAGGGTTGACACGGAGAGGGAGTTGTTTGGGAGGATTCCGGAGAAGAATTCGGTTTCTTGGAATGTGGTTTGTGTCTGGGCTTGCACAGGCTGGAGATATGGTGTTGGCCGAGGGAGTATTTTCGTTTGGCGCCTGATAGGAATGATGTCGTGTTGCGGACGGCAATGATCTCTGGGTACATGAGCTTAGGTAATAGTCGCATTTTCAAGTTGTGTTGACCTTTCTTTATTTTTATATCTTATTTCAGATAAATAATGAGGCAAAAGCCTCCCTGCGTGTCATTTATGAAATCTAAATGGGAACTTTTATTTTATCTAAACTATTTAGCAGTATATTGCATGAATAGTTTTTCTGTAAGTTGTTAGGGAAGAGAATGTCGTGAATGCATGAACAATGGCTCATTAGGGAAATTTTTTTATGACTTATTGAATATTCTCATTTCCATGTCGACTAGAGTGTACAACAACTACTCAAAGTGTTAAATCGTTGAAGAAGAACTAAGAATTGTGTATTGATGAAGGCAATGCCCGAGGATATATATATATATATATATATATATATATATATATATATATATATATATATATATATGAGAAAAATGTATATCAGCCGACGGCTGAGAGACCCTCTCAGCCTGCGGTGACATGGCACATTATTAGCCACACTAGAAAGGACGGCCCCGCCTATCGAAAAATTGAAATTACTAAGCCCTGCTGTAAAAGACAGTAGATCTGTATAGTTTATTATATTTTTATATTTTCTGACGTTACTCAATTTTGTCACAATTATCTTTTATAACTGCGGCCAAACTGCAAACATTTTTTTATCAAATCACGAAACTAATTTGAATGCTTCTTTATTATTTTTTTTTGTTATCTGATTTGAAATTTAATGATTTTTTAATATAGCCGCAGTTTACTTTTTTCGCAATTATTATTTTTTACATATTGAATTCGATAAGACTGCGACTATGATCGTAGTGCTTAGCAGAGTAAGTCGTGTACTACTGCGACTATGGTCGCAGTACTCAGGACCACATTTTTTTTGGTGAGTTTTTTTGCTAAGTTATGTGTAATAATGGTGTCAATGACTGATACTATAGTCGCAGTTTATGTATGATTTTATATGTTTGATCTTCACTGTAACTTATTGCATGCGAAGTAGGACTGCGACTATGGTCACAGTGTTTAAGAACAACAGTCGCAATTTTCTAATTTGTGATATACAGTGAAATATACAGTGAAATATACTGATTTGAGAGGATTGCGATGATGTTCGCAGTATTATCTGTTCATATAATTTTATTTTGGACTGCGACCATGGTAACTGTTTATAACTTTATTGAATGCAAAACGATCAAACTGTTTATATGACTGGACAGCGACCGTGGTCGCAGTTTCATATGTAATTATAATATGATACTCTGCGACCATTATCTCAGATAAGATGCAGAATTAATACCTATATGGTATACTTTTATGTATTTTTAAAATGTGAAAGATTATTTTACAGATAGAAGTAAATTTTATTTATAACATAAATGGAGAAAGAGACCTTACAAAAAAAGAGCATTAAAAGCTATTAAGAGAAGACAAAATAACGTTGAATATCAGAAGATCAGAAATCCTAATCCTCGTCATCATCATCATCATAAGCAGATTCGTCTTCTTCATTCTCCTGGTCTTCCTGTTCATCACTTATTTCCTCATCATCTTTCTATTTTTTGAGGTTTTTTTGGTTCATCGATAACTCTCAGAATGGATCGTCTCTATCAAGCTCTTCGTCCGATCCGTTTGCGAGAAAGCGAGCCTATAGCATCAGAGGACATGTTTTCATCAAGCATGTCTCCGTCAAGTGGCAGAGGAATAATGTCCTCCTCACTAACCTACATGAAAACTTCATCATCATCATGAATAGAGATCAGTTAAAATATTATTTGATGTAGTAAGATAGTCAAAAGAGTGAAGTCTAGACTGGTATCAGATTCACTAGAATACCCTGAAGAAAGAGGACCGTGGGGGATTGATTGAAGTTGAATTCTGAGTGTTCAGAGGAAGAAGATGGAGAAGACATGATTCAAGAATGAATTATTTTTCTGGAAGTTTTTGAAATCAAATTGAAAAGGAGCAAAATATAGTTTTTAGATATGAGATAATATATTAGTTACAAGCACTATATAAAGGTCAATAATGTGAAAGAATATGAATAGTAATAATAATTGTTATAAGTGACTGTTGAGTATGGTTAGAAGTGGTAAAAAAATTAAATATTTAATTGAAGAGTTATGGCTGGAGAATCCGAAGAGTTCCTTTTTTTTTCAGAGGTTTACTATGTGAAGTACAAATAAACTTGTTATAGAAATATTTGCCTATATCTTTAGATTACGTATAGTACACATCTTTCCTTTATCGTGATTAACATTAGTGCATCTCTTTTTTTCTAGACTGTTGTTGTATCACGGTAGATAGATTATTAATTACTCATTGAATTCAGTGTAATTAATATAGTATTTTTATAGATTGATATACGCGAACTGATCTCAGGGTCGCATGGCTAAACTACCTTGTAAAATTATAAAAATCTTTTACATAAGGCATGCGAAAAAAAAATTGCGACTTTGGTCGCAGTGCTGAAGGAGGTCACAGTGCTGTACGATAACATGTTTTTCGTCTGTTATTTTTTATGTTATAAGGAATGCGACTATGGTCATGCTGATATAAAATTTTTTTTGTTATACTATGACTGCGACTAGTGTCGCAGTCGTCATTTAAAATTGAAAGTTATTTTGTATTAAGTTTGCGACCATGGTCGCAATGATTGAAAGTTTTATTATTTATGACTGCGACTATGATCGCGGAATTTGTAAAACTGTGAGAATTCTGTTACAGAAGGCATGCTTCTGTTTATTTCACATTATGTTCATCCAATTTTTTTCTATTATATTTTCGAGTAGTAGAATTACGAATTTTATACTGTAGATATATTCAACTGAAAATTATTTTAGGTAATTTTTGTTTGTGGATGAGTTTATGGCAGTTTAGAAGTAAAATGGGGTATTTTTGTCATTTTGATTCACGAATGTTTAGGCGGATTTATGGGGTATTTTTGTCATTTTGATTCACGAATGTTTTAGCGGGATTTTTTTATTTTTTTTGGCGCCTACACTCTGCGGCCGATCTGTGGCATATATTCAGCCACGTCACCGCGGGCTGAGAAACTCTCTCAGCCGTCGGCTGAGGTACAGTAACCATGTCGACTAGAGTGTACAAACAACTACTCAATGTGTTAAATCAGTTGAAGAAGAACTGAGAATTGTGTATTGATGAAGGCAATCCCCGAGGATATATATTATATAATATATATATATAATATATATATATATATGAGGGATCTGTGCCTCAGCTGCCAGCTGAGAGAGACTGACTCCCTCAAGCTGGTACAATGTGGCTGAATTTTAACCCACAATTTTGGATATTGGTACCATGGTCGTAGTGTTATATGAGAGCTGTGATAAATCACAATGTTTTTTTGAGATTGTTGTCATGGTCGCAGTCTTTTTCCTGAGGACTGCTACCATGGTCCAGTCCTAATTACACTGAAAATATATAATTTTTTAGGACTGCGACCATGTTACAGTAGACTGGGACCATGTTACAGTAGTTTGCGACTATTTTCAAGTGACAGCTGAGAGAGTCTCTCTCAGCTGGCAGCTGAGTACATCTCTCTCTCTCTCTCTCTCTCTCTATATATATATATATATATATATATATATATATATATATAAAACATACAATTGCATAATAAAAAAACCCTAATTTTAATACAATTAGTATTACATAATACTAACCCTATACTATTCTTAACACCCCTCGCAAACTCACAACGAAGGAAAAATTATAAGTTAAAATAAAATCTGAAAATTATATGCTGAAAATTTGAAACTTGATGTCAATCATGTATGACGCTCTTCAGAGACCGATGAATAGGAACTTGTAATTTTGAATACTCCCTCACAAATACATGATGGATGAAACGTCGACAGTTTGGATGATGAGAAAAAAAGTAAAATAGTTTTTCAATCGATAACGGAGTACTTTCTGAAGTTGACCTAAGTTTCTTTTACTAGTCGTAGGGCAACTTTGAACTTGTAAGTCTCTTTATGATAGTCAGAGCAGACTCCAAAACTCATGATATCTCTTTCGCTTGAAATAAGACAGACATTAAACCAGTAAGTCTCTTTAGAATAGTCATAACAGACTCTAAATAAAACCTACGTCTCTTTTGTTTGAGGTGGACATGAATCTGTAAGTCATTTTAAAATAGTTAGACAGACTCTAAAAAATAACTCATGTCTCTTTCATTTAAAGCTTGGTGGACATTAACATAGTAAGAAATCCATTGATAGAAAAGAATATCAATTAGAGACGAAAAAATAGATGATTTTTGAGAGATCCCTAAACTCAATAAAGAGAGACTTTGAGAGATCGTTAAACTTAATAGAAGAAGATGAAGACCGGTTGACAAAAGAACACTATCGCTAATTCTGTGATCTTGGTGATCGTGCGTGGCCCATTTAGCTGAAGCTGAAGTTGAAGACGCTGTCGTGGTGACAAGCAAGTAGAGAAACTTCAACGAGGGAGAAAATTTTGATAAAACGCAAAGCGGAAAAGTTACCTGGCGCTAGACACATGCTATATGAGCGCGGCTCACGTAGGCGCCTGAACAATATTAATAGAAAAATATTCTAGAGAGTAGGCTCTTATACCTTGTTAAGTTAGTTGAAGAAGAACGTGAGAATTATGTATTGATGAGGGCAATGCTCAAAGATATATATAGACATTTTTTTGAGGTAATATATGTAGACATACAATTACATAAAAAATGAAACCCTTATCCTAATACAATTAGTATTACATAATATTAATCTTAATGCTATTCTTAACACAATTTTGCTTCTTCTTTTTTCCTTTTCTTTTTTCTTTTTTTTTTGAATTTTTTTTTTTTTTTTGCAGCCAATCATTTTCTGTTCAACTAAACTTTGAACTTCTGAATTTGGTGTCAGATAGGATCATGCAGGCTCAAGAGATCTTTAGTGGTATGTCAGGAATCCAGTCAGTTGGAATGCTATGCTGGCTGGGTTCATCAACAATGGGCAGTCGGAAGAAGGATTGAAACTATTTAGACTGATGATTGGGTCTGCTGAGGTGGGACCAAACCAATCGACATTAAGCAGTGCGTTATTTGGCCTGTAGCAATCTCTTAGATTTAAATCTGGGCAGGCAGAAACATCAGTGGGTTTCTAAGTTGCCATTGAGTCTGAATGTAACAGCTCTAACCTCACTGTGAGCATGTATTGCAAGTGTGGACACCTGGATGATGCTCGGAAGTTGTTCTGTGAAATGGCCCAAAGGGATGTGGTTTCATGGAATGCAATTATGTCCGGATATGCCCAGCATGGGCTTGGAGAAAGAGCGATTCAATTGTTCAATGAAATGAAGCAAGGGATGTAGAACCTAACGAGATCACATTCATTGCACTCTTATCAGCTTGCAACCATTCTGGACTGACCAAGCTTGGGAAACATTACTTTGAGTCAATGGAGAAAGTTTATGGTGTGACTCCCCAGTTGGACCACTACTCTTGCATGGTTGATCTTCTCTGCCGAGCCGGCTCACTAGAAAAGGCGATGGCCTTGATCCAATCAATGCCTTGAGAGCCTTACCCCTCTGTTTTTTGGAACCCTTTTGGGTGCATGTCGAGTCCACAAGAACTTAGAGTTTTCCGAATTCGCTGCAGCAAAATTGATTGAGCTGGATCCAAAGAGTGTGGGGGCCTATGTCCAGCTCGCTAATATATATGCATCAATGAGTCTGTGGGATGATGTTGCTAGAGCGAGGAAATGGATGAAGGAGAATGATGCAGTCAAGACACCCGGCTATAGTTGGATAGAAGTTAAAGACACTGTACATGAGTTCTGGTCTGGAGATCGAGTGCACTCCGAGCTGGAATTGATCCATGAAAAGTTGGATGAGTTGGAGAGTAGGATTAAGGAGGCAGGCTATGTTCCAGATCTTGGTTTTGTATTGCAAGACGTGGGGGTGGAGCAGAAGGAGAGAATGCTGATGAGGCACAGTGAGAAGCTTGCTAATTGTGCTTGGGCTGATTAAAACTTCTCCTGGGAGTACAATTCGGGTGTTCAAGAATCTTACAGTTTGTGGGGATTGTCATAATGCAGTCAAGTTCATTTCTTTGGTTGAAGAGCGAGAAATTGTTTTGAGGGATAACTCTAGGTTTCATCATTTAGTAATGGTGGCTGCTCTTGTGGGGATTACTGGTGAGGAAGCTGCAATTCATCAAGCCATTATTAAATTGCCAAGCTATTGCAGACTCGTGTGTTTGAGCAGTCTCTGAAAGAAAGCTAATAGTTGGCCTTCCATTTTCAAATCTCTACTGGCTGTTTAGAATAAGAGCCTGAAGAAGGTACTGTTATAGTTATGATCATGTTTGTACAGCTCTATTCTAGTCTGCTTTTTATGAGAGAAATTTATATTTTTGGGAGAAAGCCTAAATCCAGCATTCAAGCTTTTATTAAATATGCAGGGGATGCCCTTTTCACAGAGATGATCCTTTTTCAAAAGTAATTGAAGCAAGTTCATGACCGACAAAAAACAATTTGGAAAAGGACATTTGTGCTTCTTTAGAGGTAATCACGAGCCTTGCAACACATTTTAAAGTTGGGCATGGGAGAAATTTTGGCGAGTGTTTCAGAACAAGAAAAATATGGAAAAAATAGCGGAAATTTTCTAGTGTGGTGACTAGTTTGGTTTATGTCATTTGTTGATTTTATATGACTAATCACTTTCCTATTAAAATAACACTACCCATCATAACACATTCTATTTTTTCTACATAATTGGAAGATTGTTATGCACTTGTTTATTGTTGCATATGAAATTGATGATAGGTAAATTAGGCTGCATTTGAGAGTAATATGGACCAAGTTTGATGGACTATGGAACGCTTGCTCGCCAGAAGCAACTAAAATGGCATCCTGGTACCTTCTGTTCTTTTGTAAAATTTGCTTGAATGAGAAACGCACTTTAGTTGTTATTTTTCGCATGTAATTTGCTTTGTGTCAGGTCTGTTTATTTGTCAGCTATAAGCCGTATGCAGTATTTCTATGCTATTAGAATTTTTAATTCCAGTGATGTTTTATATGTGCTGAAAAGCATCTCCTGAATTTCAACAATTTGAGATGCAGGCTTTCTTAAATTTTTAATCAAGTGAATTTTTCCAGTTAAATGAAAATAGCTTCAAGATTCACTCCAATTAATGCTCAAAGTCAGCACTTAAAGATGTGTTCATGTGAGTTTAATTGTATGAAATGAAAATTTGTATAATGTTTTCTATGTGCATTTATGGGAAATTATATGTAACATAAATTGAGGATAAGATGGTAGAATAATCTGAGATTTATATACACATGGAATTTCTATGGACAACATACCCCCCCCCTTGAGGGTGATATGATCACAGTCGAAACTACTTGCTAGGATAAAGGTTAGATCCTGAATACTGATGATTCTGATGAACCTTAATGTACATTCCTCAATCTCTATGACAGACTCTAGTGGACATCAATCTGGCAGTCCTCCTTTTATTCCTAAAGATCAATGGAGAGTAATCTAGAATATTCTAATGAATTATTTGTTTTGTTATTTTCCCCCTTTATTAACATGATCAATTAACTTGTGAAGTTCTTTTGTGGATCCACAAGACTCAATTGTGAAGGTAATTACAATGATTCTTGAGAAAGCTGCAGATCTATCCAATGGCATCCCCGATCTCTCAGCTTACACTGTCAAGATGAAGATCACGGGATGCACAAGTTCATGCCTTAAAGCAAAGCAATTCAGACGAATTTCTGGCCTCCCCAGAGAATGGTTCAAAAGCCTCTCAGGTTGAACATTACACCTGGGGGCAGAATTTTGATTCTGCCCCAGGTGTAGTGTCCAATCTGAGAGGCTTTTGAACCATTCTCTGGGGAGGCAAGAAAATTCGTCTGAATTGCTTTGGTTTAAGGCTCGAACTTGTGGCCTCCCGTGATCTTCATCCTGACAGTGGAAGCTGAGAGATTGGCGATGCTTTTGGATAGATCTGCAGCACTCCCAAGAATCATTGTTGTTACCTTTCCTACTAGAGCAAACAGTACTTGATATCAAACAAGACGCACTTCATACTGCATCAATGCCCTTCACACCTACGATTTTAAATCCATATCATGTAGTGTCCCTGCCCTTGCTCTCCCATTAACAACTCTCTTTATTATTTGATATCGGAATCCAATGTCATTGCTGTGGATTCACTCGGCTACTAGAGAGCAGGGGCGGCTCAATTTTTAGGGAGACCTTAGACGAAAATTTCAAATGGGCCCTTTTAAAATATACTTTAAAAGTAATTAATATTAACTATTATTTTATTTAATTATTATTTTATTGAAAAATAATTCTTCTAACCTTTTAAAATGCAAATTTTAATCAAGTTTTTGTATTCAAGTTTTACTAATGTATCTTTTTCTATAGAGCAGTTGTAGGCCCTACCGTCAGTCTGAGATCTGGGCGACGGGGGCAGTGAAGAGCGAGGCTGCTGCATAGAGAGTGAGTTTTAATTTTGAAAAATTCTCTAATTATAATTAATAGTTAGGGAGAGTGAAAAAGACAGCTGAGAAAGTGGAAGAGACTCCTCTTTAATTATAATTAAATAGTTATAGGGAGTGGAGGATATTAACTTGGGAAAGTGGAAGAAACTCATGCTTTCCTGTTATTATAAAATTGAAGAGAGGAAAAAAAAATCAAAAAAGCGTGGATGAAAGGATTCAAACTCGCGCAGGCAAAGCCCACACAATTTCTAGTCATGTCCAATAACCACTCTGGAGCGCCCACTTGAACAAATAAAAAACATTTTCTATATTTTATATTCTTATTTTAGTTAAATACTAATTTATACTATAATTTTGGAGGCCCCATTATATTTGGGGGCCCTAAGCGACTGCCTCATTTGCCTAGAGATTGAGCCGCCCCTGCTAGAGAGAGAGCTGTACTAAGAGTTGCAGCATTTTCCTTCTGTCCAAATCATTTGCCTTCCATGTTCAAAATACTGAATGATATCGATATCGATAAAACTGATTTATTTCTCCTGGAGCCACGTTCTTCATTTGATTCCTTTAGAGAACTTGAAGAGGGGCTGTTTGGTTGCAAGGAAGTGGACGGAAGTAAGGAAATAGGGAAGTATAATTGCTCACTTCCCCATCTATCCAAACACCGGAAAAGGAAAATAAGAAAATCCCTTTTCCTTTTCTCTTTTTCTCTTTTATACAATCATTTCCTCACTTCCAGAGTGTTACAGTTAATTTTGTGGTGATGTAAATTTCATTTGTAATAAGTTATAGCACAAAACAGTTAATTTTTTAATCTTGTAAATCTCATTTGCATTCTTATTACAGTCCATTTTTTATTTTTCTTAATTAATTTTTATTTTAATATTATTCTACGGTCAACTTTGCGGTTAACTTTTCCACTTTCACTTTCACATTACCATGCAAACACCGGAAAAGACAAAATATTTTTCAAACCACACTTCCCAACAACATCCAAACACCAGAAAATTTACTAACAATTCCCAAATTCCAAAGGAAATTATTACTACTTCCTCACTTCCTCACTTCCACCCTTAACCAAACAGGCATGTCAACAAATATTGCAGGCTTTGTTCCATGGGATAGTTTACTTGATGTGCAAGGTTCTAAAAATAGGATATCGGGATCGTATCTGATGGGGTTTTTTCATATCGGATATCGGATATCGGGGGAGATATCGGGATACGTGCACATATCGAGCGTTCATATTGGATACTATATATAATGAAATATTGATAACTAAAAATTGATTTAGTGTCATAGATATCATCTACCTAATAAGAATGATGTAATATGTATGCAAAGACAATAAAAAATAATTTACATTTGCTCGCAGTCGTACAATAAATAAGTTATTTCATATCGAGCGATACATCAGGCGATTTATCGGCCGATATCGGGCAATTTATCGGCCGATATTTCAAATATCGGCCGTTTTTTGCTGCAAACGATATGACGAACGATTTTCTCATATCGTATCGGCAGCAGGTAAAATAGGAGATATCGGATGATATCTCGGTCGACTTGGACGATATTTAAAATAGGATTGATGTGTGTTGGCTTCACATGGCTCCTCTCCACACTTTTGGCATGTACTTCTCTGCTTTTTTGTTGTCTACATTCAAAATTCCTCCATTTCAGAGAATTAAGAAGAATGAAGCTTTTGTTCTTCTTTACCTCGTTGACTTCCTCACATGTGGCATTGTGCTCTGAAAAAAAAAAAATTACTTCACCTACTCGCATAAAATCTATTTTCATCACAACTCAAGAGGAGACAAATACGGTTAGTTTTTAGCATACAAGCAGTGAGCCTTCACACAATTTGTAATGGATTCACGTGAAAATTAATAAAATTAGTTTTTCGCCTACAAATTTTTTTTTTCTTCATTTTATTATTTTCACTTCGTGTGAAGCCCGCAGATCATTATTAGGAAAAGAAAGCATCCATCGGCGAGAAAAACAGCCCAACAAATATGAAGAAAGTTCAAAATTCAATAGAGGGAATAACTCTATATGGTGATTTATTAGCTCATTGACTAGAACATCTACTCTATAGTTAGATTGCAAGCTATTTCACATCTCTACGCACAGCGAGCATCAGTTATCGCATAGTGTAGTTTATTTTATGTGAGCTCTTATTTTCTAGTTGAATTGTGACATCATACGGAGATACTTGAATTAGCAATTGTCCATCTCGACATGTGTGTTGGTAATTGGTATCACTTGATTTAAGCTCATTTTGTACATTAATATCTTTACGGATACACTTTATATAAACTGGTACAATTGTACTATCACACAAGAGGAGAATAAATAGAACAAATTAACTAAAACAAACATTATTTTCGTTGTGCGGATAACACTCTTTTTTATTATAAACTCTTCTTTATCCAAAATTTATTATATTTTAATTCAAGACAGTATTAATTTCTTCTGAATTTAATTATTTTGCATAAGAAAAAGGATTTCCTTAGATAACTTATTTATTGCTTCTATCAAGTTCTCTTCGTCACGGATTTTGAGTTATCATCATAAACAATATTATTATTATTAGTGTTATTTTTTTTCTAAAAAAAATTATATTATAATTTTAAACTTCAAGGCCATATAGGCAAGAATTTAAAATTTGGATATAAAAATACAAATTACAACTTGACGAGGATCACATGGAAAAAAAAGCACGTATTCCTCTCGTCTGATCTGACGCGGTGTGCTCGCAAATCGCTCCTATTTATTCCATCCCCTCGCCTCCCGCGATCTCGGAATCTCTCTCTCTTTCTCTCAATTCTTTTGATACATTTAATTTTGAAATCCTAGAGAGTGGAGTTCGTCGTCTCCTTCCTTCAAATTTCCAGAGAAATCCCGTAGGAATCACGCCGGAATATTCAGAAGCCTCTCGCCATGAATCCAGAATAGTAAGTCTCAACGATCTCCGGATTTTTACATTACTTTTCGAGTAAATTTCGTCTAAAACCATTAGCTTTAGGTCAACGTCGTCGATCCGCGAGCTTTGTGTCGGGATCTAGCTGATATGATGTCTAATTGTCATGTCACATGAAAGTAGGTCGTTTGGTTCTTGAGATCTGGAGTTTTTTTTACTGATTTTTGCTGAATTTATTGGGTGAGATTGGGTTTAGATGATAACAAGGTGACGATCTGGTGTTTTGATTCTAGATCTGGCCTTGTTGTTGGTATTTTGCCTGAATTGAGTTTTTTCTGTGCATTTGGTTGTGATCTGGGATGAGAAGATTTCGCGCAATTGGATCACGAATGGGTGTCGTGCTAACACAAAAGTTATTGTTCTGCTTCGGTCCATATGTGGATAATTATTATGCATTGTTATTGTGTAAATTTTGTGAACTGACGCTAAACTCTAAGCTTTTACAGTTTGATTATGATATTTTCTTCAGTTTGGGCTTTAAAGCATGTGATGATATGTGTGCTTCCTTGATAAAAGCTGGTTTTATTTGCTAGAAAACTGTTTTATAACATTATTGAGAGGTTGGTCACCATGGGATTGATCTATTTAGCATTTTTAATTTTATTTAGAAAACTACAAAATCAGTGACCATGAGTCCACTTGTACGCTAGTTAGCATGAATTTGATCTGTTCCCTGCTGACATAAACTTGATTTCTATTTGATGTTAAAATAAATTAATTAGCAGATTTTTGTAAAAGTATCTTTAAAACTATAAAAACATTTAAAATATTAATTTTGCATCAAAGAAATGTTTAAAAACTAAGTAGTCAAATGATAACAAAATAAATCCCTATGAAATAAACTTCCCCGAAAAATCATAATAACAAGAATATCATGAATTATAAGAATTAGTGTAGGTTTAAACTTTAAAGAATGGAAACCTATAGACGGCCACACGATTTTTTTTGGGTGTGTGTGGGTGGGTGTTTTTTTTTTTTTTGGGGAGTCTCCAAAGAGACAAACTTACTTCCATTACCTGTTTGTCAAGACTAATGACAACTTCATACCATAGTCTCTTTTTGGAGGCATATATTTAGGATTCAGTCTCCAAAGAGACAAACTTATTTCCATTACCTGTGCGTCAACACTAATTACAGCTCACACCATAGTCTCTTTATAGGCTTCAAATGCATAATAATAAGACTTGAATCTGATCTAAAACAACAGATTAACTTACAAACTTAATCCATTGGATAACAAGCAAGTCTAACTAACAAAAAAATAAATTGACTGATAAATTAATTTTAAAAATCTGAATTCACCAACTCTGCCTTTTGTTTTTCCAACTAATTCCTAATAAAATCCTGATGTAATACAGGATCGCAATCACCTTCGAATACAAATAAAAAAAGAAAAAAACTAGGTTTTACAAGAAATAAAATGAAAAAGAGAGATAAGGGTTGGAGAAATAACCAGATAACTTTAGACTTCGCACCCCTTACGCGGGCTTCGCACCCCTTACACCACGGGTTTCGCACCCAAAACTCAAGAGCACTCTCAAGAGAATTTAACTGAATTTTTTTTTATTTAATCATTATATGCTTATTCATTGAGTTGAGCCTCTTTATATATGCTCTTACAAAGTGAACTTCCCCATCACAGCCGATGTGGGACTAAGTTTTATAATAAAAAAAAAGGCTAAACTCAAAAATAGACAAGACATAAAAAGATCACTAGTACTGGAGTGATGTCCCCATCATTTCCCCCGGGGTGGGAGAGAGTCGACCCTGTCGAGTGAGGCCATCTCTCATGAAGCATCTCAATCGGGCCATGGTGGTGGCCGTGACAGTGGCACTAATGCATCACATCGAGACCAAGGTGGTGGAGGTGGAACTGGTCTCCGTGTCGGATCGATAAAAAATGACAGCTTGATCAAGACACCAATAGCAGACTGAGACACGTCATCCATGATGAAAACTGAACAGATTGCACTTTACATCATAAATGCCCTGATCACTTGTGAGCTTGGATCCTGTAGACATATCTGCAATGGGTCGTACACATCAGGCGATCTCAAAAAAAAATGATACACTCATATTTGCCAACAGTGGTACTAGCTTCAAGGTAGGCTCCGCTGGAGGATCTACAAGGGTCTCAACAGGGAGACCTTCAACTTTCATAGGCTGTGGGAAAATCTCTTCTTACTGTGACACTGACTCAACAATAACTTCTGGTCTTGGCTCTCGCTTATCATAAACTTTTGGCTTTGGCTCTAAATTGTTATCAATTTCTGGCTTTGATTCTGGATTGTCAACAGCCTTTATCGCCTTGCTTTCTAGCATCTTAATCATACCAGCGAGGATCTCCTTACATTCAGCAACCAAATCACTGAATTGTGGCCCCTTGAGGTGTGGAGCATACAGAGCAGTGTTCTAAAAAAACCTGTTATATAACTAGTTATAACTCGTTATATAACCTAACGACGACCAATCGTAAGTAACTGAGCTAAAAAACACAATATTTCATAACTATGGTTATTTTGCCCGTATATTTCATAACTATGGTTATTTTGCCCGTAACGTTCGTTACGTTACGTTATTAACGTAACACACCGTAACTTACGTTACAGTGCAAGTCGACTTTATAAAAAAACCCCCCAAATTCGCTTGGTCTAGGGCCAAAAAAATCCTCTCTGCAAGGTCGCTACCGTCTCTGCAACCTCGTCGTCGGCGCCAAGAAGAAAGAAGAATAAGACCAACCTCTGGTGGTTCTGCCGGCGTCATCTCCAAGCGGTGGTTCGCCGTCGTGGTTCTCGCCGACGTCGTCTCCAAGCGGTGATTCTCCATCGCGGTTCTCGTCAACGTCGTCTCGAAGCACATGTAAGCTCTCTTTCTCTTCTGTCTCTGCTCTCTCTCTCTCTCCACCTCTCCCGCCAATCTCTCTCCCCCTCCTGATCTCTCTCTGCTCTCTCCCAGGAGAGAGAGAAATCTAGAAAGAGCAGAGAGAGATCGGGAAGGGGAGAGAGCAGAAAGAGATCGGAGGGAGAGAGCAGAGAGAGTGAAATATCTAGGCGGAGAGGGCAGAGAGAGATAATTGCTAAAAATATTGGCTGAGATAATATTATCAAAAGATAATTGCTAAATATTATCATGCTTGTTATCATACTTGTTATAATTCAATTATCATGCTTGTTATAGTTTCTTATGTTTGCGAACTTATTATGAAATTTGTTATATTTCCGAACTTATTATAACTTGTGAATGTGAAAAATTATTGTGATACTTGCTAAAAATTATTGTGAGACTTGCTAAATGTGTTATATATTATTTTGATATTATTTTAGATTTTTTAAATTATTTTCTTATTTATATAGATTCTTAAATATAGTGTGTGTGTGTGTGTGTATATATATAATATTTATTAAATAAATGTTAAATCGCGTAACCTACGTTATGTGTTACGTTATAACCTATATTAACATAACAAAGGAAAAACGTTACCATTACGTTATCGTTATTTTAAACATTGATACAGAGCATGAAAAAGTTTTGTAGGATAAGCCAATCTCGACAGTTGATATGATTGTCTTCCCACCACCAATAAGCTTCTCCGGCTAACTTCATTTGGGCGTAATGACACTTCTACGCAGGTGTCAAGGAGAAATGCCTGAAGAAATTCTCAAGATGGTTTTCCCACTTTTCATACCCATCTTGATCATAAAAACTCCAAAAAACGGGAGAGCTGCATACATGTCCCTTTCAACTTCCTTTTCATCCCCATCAGTATAAATGTATTTGCCACAAAAGTAAAATCCCATGAATAAAACTCAATGCATAAAGATCAGAGTTTACCCAATAATTCGGTAGCTCGAATTGGACTCAAATTGGGTTGAAGATGTGTCAGAACACTGATTCTCTGCTGCTGGGACAGTACTGGTGCCAAATACGAGCTAGTGGAGGTCAGATCTGCTGCTCAAGTGCTATGAAATCTTTATAATGGCTCCGGGGCTCAGTCACGAATCTAACGCTTCGAACAGAGCTCAAAACAGACTCCGACGAGCGAGAAACGGACTCCGGACTGGTCGGGGTGGGAGATGGGCGGTTACTGTTCACTGTGAACAGTAACCAGATGAACAGTAATTACTGTTCACGGTGAACAGTAAATTTTTTTTAAAAATCCTCTCTTTTTCTGTTTTTCTCTCTTTTTTCTGTTTTTTTTTTTTGTTTTTCTGTTTGTTTTTTTCTGTTTTTTTTTTACAAAGTAGATCTAGATTTAGAGATCTAGATATCTAGATCTAGGACTTGGGAAAGAGAAGAAATTCGAAAGGGATTGATACCAAAGCTCTGATACCAAATTGATGTAATACAGGATAGCAATCACCTTCGAATACAAATAAAAAAAGAAAAAACTAGGTTTTATCAGAAATAAAATGAAAAAGAGAGATTAGGGTTAGAGAAATAACCAGATAACTTTGGGCTTCGCACCCTTACGCCGGCTTCATTCCCCTTACACCACGGGCTTCGCACCAAAACTCAAGAGCACTCTTAAGAGAATTTTAACTGGAAAAGTTTTTATTTAATCATTGTCTGCTTATTTATTGAGTTGAGCCTTTTTATATAGGCTCTTACAAAGTGAACTACCCCATCACAGCCGATGTGGGACTAAGTTTTATAATAAAAGAAAGGCTAAACTCAAAAATAGACAAGGCATAAAAAGATAACCAGTACTGGAGTGATGTCCCCATCAAATCCTAACCGGTCTAAAACTTTGAATGATACAGAAACCAAAAATGAAAACAAAGTATGATTATTTTATCATAGTATTTTCAAGCCTGCATCAATAAGTCATATATTCTATATAAATACCAAGGGTTTATTTATTCTATACCAGTAAAGATAATATAAAGTCAATACATTTACAACAACAACTAAGCCACTTATCCCAAGTATTTGAGGTAGACTACATGAACCAAAAGAGAATTACGCCGGATCAGGCACATGGATCAGCTTTTTTCACTCATTCCTCTCGAGCAGTATACCTTCATTAAGACCTCTTGCCTCTATATCTCATCTTATCATCTCCATCCATGTTTTCTTTGGTTTCCCCTTCGCTCTTTTAACTTGCGATAAAGTCAATACAACTAAAGAAATAAATATCATAAGCTTAGAAATTGCAAGGACATGCAATTAAAATAAAATAAAGAAACTTACATAGGTATTGACATGCTAATCAAGTTTGTTAAGTGCTTCATTAGCTTCCTATAACTCATAAGCTTAAGTTTGGTTAAGTAGTTTATGATATGGTATTAAAGTTGGGTCGTACCTCAATAGTTTTGATTTAAAATATGTTTTCCCATGATTTAAAATATGTTTTCCCATTCATTTTGTCTTTCCAAACAATTCTTGTTTACGTTGGAGGCCTTTTCATATGGCCCGAAGGGCCATGCGAGGGAGACTCTTAATCATGGTTTAAAATTTTGGTATCAGTGTCAACCAATGGTTTTCCATATTAATATAATTAATATATGTAATATTGTATAATATCAGTAGTTATTACAAGGTCAATATTGTATCTGCCACCTCAAAATCCGATATGAAATTGTTGTTATTGGAATCAACCGATATTAGAAACTTTGCTGCTAATTCTATCTTGCTTGATACATTGTTTGCCCGCAACCCATAATCTTATTCTTTTGGGTGTAGTGGTAAAGTGGTTTTTGGACAAAGTTTATTAAAGTTTTTACGAAACAAAAATATTTAACCTTTCTTCCTATTTATGTAGTCTTAGGTTATTAATTCAGATGCAAAGTATTGAAAACTAATGTACCATTTACAAACAATATCATACAAGATTTGGTCAACCTTAAATTTAAATTTCTGTAATTATGAAAACATGGCAAAGGGTAGCTATTTTATTCTCCAACTTGAAACTTCTGAAATCACTAATACTACAGCCTAGAAATGTAGCCCAATATCGATATTGAACCGAGGTTTCAAACCTTGATTGATTTAAACAAATCTTACCACTGGAAAATGAAATTTTCTTTTCCAACTCTCCCGAACTTGACATATTTCGGGAACCAAAGAACAGACACTGAAGGATTTTAGTCTAACAATCAAATCAATAACCTTAACTATGATTCTGCACTCCTTCCTATGCATTCTTATAAAAAATTTAGACACCAGGCTACACAACATCCAAAATTAACCATCAAATCAATAACCTAAAGTATGATTCTGCACTCCTTCCTATGCATTCTTATAAAAAATTTAGACACCTGGCTACACAACATCCAAAATGTTTCAACCTATTACAATGATACCATATAAGTTGGGCAACTTTTTTGGGTTTGTCCTCTAGTAAACATAAATAAATTTTGCCTTTTCATCTTCATGTCTTCATTTTTTTTCTTCCTTTTTTGTCTCTTCTTCCTCTTTTTGCTTATAAAGCAATAGTTAACTGAACTTTCGCCTTTCTTCACAGTAACACTAAGAAACTGAAACACTAAATCAGTCAGGCACATTGGCACTAATAAAGAAATTACTGTTAATTTAGTACTCAATTGCTGAATATTCGTCTGTAACTTTAACTAGGTATTTTCAGAGCAGACACACATGGTTGGCATGAAGTAGTTGGACCAAAGCAATAGCTTGCCCGGGCATACACTACATTTATTTGGCATTAGTCCTGTAGCCTGTAGTTGATTGTAATAAGTTTAAGTTTACCTTTCAGCATATCATGGTTCACTGGTTATGAATAATATTTGTTAAATTTTCATTTAGGTTGGCACTCAAAATAAAAATTGTAATGACAGTGCCGATTTCTTTTTCTAATACATATGAAAAATATATTCCATCAACTATTATTTCCTCCACATTGGTCTTTATGTAGCCTGCTGTCTGTTTTCTGCTAGCAACCCCCCAACTACCATGAACCAACCATCTGCCATTTTGAACCTTCTTGTTATATCAAACTTGCTTTTTCTTCTACTTCCTAAAATGGAAGCTTATGAGATTTCTTCTCTTGCAGTGATTACTTGTTCAAGCTTTTGCTTATTGGAGACTCTGGTGTTGGTAAATCTTGCCTCCTTCTGAGATTTGCGGTAAGAAGCTTTGTTTATTTATTGAAAAATTTCTTTTTTGTTGTGGCAAGTGATACATGTATGCCTGTGTGTGTCAACTACTCTAGAATATATTGGATACTGTTTTGCAAACTTATTATGATGGAATTCAAATGATTGGTTTTTCAAGTGCTTGCGGTGCAACAAATGATGACTTGTATTAAGAGTGTGTGTGCGTGTGCGCGCGCGTGCGTGAGATTCTCAACTGCTTGGGAATATATTGGGCACTGTTTTGCAAAATTCATTATAGTGGAAATTCAAATGATTGGTTTTTCAAGTGCTTGAAAGTGCAAACAAATATGAGTTTTAATAAGTTTGAAAACCTTCATGTGCATACAGTGTTGCTTATCTATTAGTTGTGTTAACATGTTAGGATGATTCATATTTGGAGAGTTACATCAGCACCATTGGAGTTGATTTTGTAAGTACCTTTTCTTTCAAAAAGTTATGCTTTCAATTGAAATTATATATCATTGACAGTGCTTTTTTTTTTTTTCGTTTCTGGTAGAAAATACGCACTGTGGAGCAGGATGGGAAGACTATTAAACTGCAGATAGTGAGTTTTCTGAATTTGTAATACTACTCCATTTAGTACTTATTTTAGTTTTAGGGTCTGATTCTCATCTTTATTGCTTCCTAAATTTTCACATCAACTTATTGCAATTATAAAGGACCATTTTTAGACTTGTCCTAGATTCTCCAGGAATCTTTTGTTTGGAAAGGAGATGATCAATCATACTTATATGTGACCTCAGATACATGTATGCTTTAGTGCATAAAAGTCAGCATATGCACTTCAAAATACAACTTTCCTTGCTATGTGACCACATTTTGTTTTATGTCCTCACATACATGGCAGATATAAATGTGTGTATTTGATCCAATTTGGAACCCGATACAAACCCATGTAACTCAAGTTACCCTCATTTATAGACCCCTTTTTTGGTTCTCTCTATAACTTGTATCCTTCCTTCTTGGGTTTTACCATCCCCTTTCTAATGTCTTTCGTATTGAGGTTCATTTTCTAACTTAATGCTCAAGTGATGTTTTACACAGTATCTTCTTAGTAACTGACTTATGTTATAATTGTATTGGTTCTTCCTTATCTTGTTAATTGATTAATCTTGTTTGTAGTGGATATCTTTATTTGTTATTAACACTGATTTAACAAGGCTTAGTTTATTTAATTTCTCTGGAATGATTATCAAATCTCCTAGATGAAATCATTGTGTGGTGGGACTACCGAAACCTGTGCACCAAATTCCAAAAAAAAAAAAGAAAAAGAAAAAGAAAAAGAAAAAAAGATTTAAGACCTTGAATGTTATAAGATTGCGCCATATATGTTAGACATTGTATAAGAAAACAATGCTAATTTTTATTAGAATGATTGCTATTTAATGATGAGAATTCTTTGGTAAGAGAGAACTACTGATGGCAGTCTTGAGAAAATTAACCCATATGAAGGTGATAATTCAAATTCTCTTCATTGCTTAAGCGGCACTTCTCTTGTATGGAGGTTCGAGTCTCCCCTTTCGCGGTTGGTGAGGGGGGGTTCTGAATTAAAATTGCAGGGTGCATGTTAGAGATGTATTACATAATGATTTGAGTTCACAATGCATGGAGGCTTCTAGCAGTTCATGGATGCTTATTCTGATCCATGTGCACAACAACAGGATTTGTTAGGCGGGATGCATGGCGTTGTAGTAATTCTACCTTTTACAGGGAGTTTCCTTCCCTGGTATGGGGGCTTCTTTGCCCCAATATGGGGCCTCCTTCCTTTGGGTCCCTCCCCTTTAGCCTTCCTCCTCCCATAAGATGTACAGATTTTCTCCGCAGGGGGGGGGGGGGGGGGGGGGGGGGGGGGGGAGGGGGGGGGGGGGTGGGGGGAGGAATTCTCTTTCATTGCGTTGTTGCATGGACGAACTAGTGAACTACCAAGTTTTGCACCAATGTTTGTTAAGGAATCTCATGTTACGTGGTGTAAAAAGTGAAGTTTCTAGTGATTTGACATGAACAGTGTCGATTTTTCTAGCTTTATTGGACAATTATCAGAGAAGACGTCTAGAATGAGTATATTATGAGATTTGTGAAATTATTAATTTGTAAATTGTTTAGTTTACTTGTTCACAGTGATATAATTCTACTGTTCTCCTCTCCCATTTCTTTTGAGCTTGGTGAACAATTATCAGAGAAACATCTAGAAACCTATTGAGTAGTATATATGAGATTACTGAAATTGTTACTTTGAAATTTCTTTAGTTTTTACTTGTCCTTCGAGATATAAATTCTGTTGTCCATTGTGAGCCTCTCGTTTTTATCTTTTCTACTTCTGGATCACAGTGGGATACTGCCGGACAAGAACGGTTCAGGACTATCACCAGCAGCTACTACCGAGGTGCTCATGGGATTATCGTAAGTTTTTAACATTTGTACTACCATTTTACTCTCTTGTAATTCTCCTTGGTAATGTAAAGGGGCATTTCTAATCAACGTTTTACCATAAATTTCTTGTTGGTAGGTGGTTTATGATGTGACAGACCAAGAGAGCTTCAATAATGTCAAGCAATGGTTGAATGAGATTGACCGTTATGCAAGTGAAAATGTCAACAAGCTTCTGGTGGGAAACAAATGTGACCTTACTGCAAACAAAGTTGTATCCTATGAGACAGCCAAGGTGATACATTAATTTAGTTGCTTTTCGTAATTTTCAATATTGTAGTACGGTTGAAATAGATTAGCAGCAAACACTCTTTCTTTCTTTGTCTTCTTTTTTTCCTGTCTTCATGAACCCTTAGGAGCATTCATCAATGTAACCAAAGCTTATCCCTTCTTTCAGGAGCATTCTTCAATGTAACCAAAGCTTTTCCCTTTTTCTTCTTTATCCCTTTAAATTTAGTTGATTGAGAAACATGTTTTGTTTTGCAATTTTTCTTTTTTTTCTTCTTTTTGTTGGTTGAAGACTAATTCACCGTTGCATGCTCTGTTGGGGGGGCTGATTTTCTATTTCATATTGGGCATTGCATAAGAAAGCACACTTTTTTAAAATTTGTGTGCAACACATCTTGGGGGAATTCTTATGTTGATTTTTTGTATTAGGCATTTGCTGATGAAATTGGCATCCCATTCATGGAGACTAGTGCCAAAGATGCTACTAATGTGGAACAGGCATTCATGGCTATGGCTGCTGACATCAAGAACAGGTAATATTTTGTAACAATATTTGTTAATTGGATGCATGTAAATTTGATTATCTTGCAAGATCTGAATACAGTTCTGGTGAGATAATTGTTTTGGGGTTTGAACATGGATTAGGTTATTTGCACTGATCAAATCTCTAATTTCCTTGTGCCAAAGCTATATTAGACTGTATTTAGTTGTTGGATCTTGAATACTTTGCCCTAAGTCCTGCATACTTAGACTACTTGCGAAAGATTTTCCAGACCTTGCTCTGGTGTGATAATCATTTCCTTCAGCATTAAACCACCTTAATTGAGGAAAAGCAAATTCATGCCACTGAAACACTTTTCTGTTTTAGGTCCATTGTGGTTTTGGAAAATCTCCTAGTTCCCAGAACAAATAATGTTTAAGTCGTTTATTTCCCTTTTAATTCAAAGGCATTTTTGCACACTCAGACCAAACAATTTGCATTAGCAATAAACTTAAATCAATAGTTACATTTAAAAAAATTATATATTGTTTTAAAAACTGATACTGACTGTTATATTGTTAATCAAATTGAAAACACACGCAAGAATTTCAACATATTTATAAGTTGGTATGATTAGCTAGACTTCTTGATCCAGTAGTAATGTTTATCCCATCACTTAAAACTTATTTTCTCTATTTAATTTAGATATTACCGGGCTTATCATTGTGCGGTGGAGGATATACAAACAGTTAAGGAAGAATAGTATCTTACCTTGACCAATCAAAGCTGTGTTCCGATTTTAGTATACAAAATTTCCATTTTTTTTTTCAAGCATCATCTTGAATAAAATAACATATGTATTTGCTACTTTCAGGATGGCAAGCCAAGCAGCAATGAACAATGCTAGGGCCCCTACAGTGCAGATCAGGGGCCAGCCAGTTAACCAGAAGTCCACCTGCTGCTCTTCTTAGAAGTCTCAGCCTATTGGAGGACCGATGAGTGCATGGAAAGACTAGATTGGCTTTCCTAAATGGTTATTGATTTTCTTTACTGTGTTAAATGAACAACTGATGGTGATATAATTCAATTCTTTCTAGCTATTTGTTTTGAAGCCTGTACAAATTTATATTCAGATGATAGTAGCATTCAGATGAGTCGCCATTTCTATTTGCTACTGGAAGCCACCAAATCTGCCTTTTTTCAAGTCGGCCATCAAAATAAATAACCATATTTTCTCCTCATAAAATACAAGGAAACAGAGTGGTTGAGCAGCTTGAGCTACTCGAGGTTTTTGTATGGTTGCATGATGCATGCGGAATTGTACTATAATAAGATGTGATCTTTTCCTGCGTGGTGCAAATTTGGATTCCGATGTGCTTGACACCCTACAAAAAGGCTACAGTTGAGGCCAGCAGGTTTGCGTGACATATGAAGAAATGAGGTATTTGTTGCAGAGTATACTTGTGAGCAAACACTGCGATGTGGCATGTTCCTGCTACTCTGGCCTCCCTGTTTTGAACAGCTTTTCCATGGCCTCCCTGTTTTGAACAGCTTTTCCATAGGGCAGTTTGATTAGTGTTTTCAGGAAGCATGTATGGTTACACACGCATAAGAATATCGTTTCAGATGCCATCTAATGGAATTCAATCAGGTGCGCATTAAAATTTCAATCTCTCTATTATTTCTTAATGATTCGATCACGCATCATATTCTTCATGATCACACATTATAATTTTCATGTCCAAAAATATTTACATATAAAAAAAATCGCCTGAATTAGAGTTTATTTAATCATTGATGTAACAGTTCCATTTGTTCTATTGTTGAAAAATCGTAAAATTTTTAACTATTAACTATTTAATACATGAGTAAGCGATCTTCAAACCATGTGATTTTTAATATGAAGATCATAATGTTTGGTATATCATATAAAAATAAGAAGAAGATTGGAGT
This sequence comes from Agave tequilana, assembly GCA_038442645.1. Taxonomy (NCBI): domain Eukaryota; kingdom Viridiplantae; phylum Streptophyta; class Magnoliopsida; order Asparagales; family Asparagaceae; genus Agave; species Agave tequilana. The sequence continues at coordinate 25,657 of JAVJIF010016659.1, forward strand.
TTTGATGCGTTATCTTATCGAGTTCTGTTAGATGACATCTAAGGTAATCTCTCTCTCTCTCTCTCTCTCTCTCTCTCTCTCTCTCTCTCTATATATAATATATATATATATATATATATATATATATATATATATATATATATATATATGAGAAAAATGTATATCAGCCCGCGGGCTGAGAGTACTCTCTCAGCCTACGGTGACGTGGCTCAATTTGTCACCTCACTGACTTGCGGCCCACTTTTAGGTAGAAGTTAAATTACCAAATACCCCTTATGATAACTTTTCCTTATTGTTTATTATTATTTTTCCCCCCTTTTATTTTTGCCGCTCTTTTCAGATCAATTTTTTCAGCCTGCGATAAAATTCTACTTTATAGTTTAATTTTTTTGTATATAATGTAGTCAGAGTCTTTGGTCGCATTGTACATTTAAACTGCGACCTTAGTCAAAGTCTTTTGGTCGCAGTGTACATGGTTAAATGCGACCAAGGTCGCAGTGTTGTTATTGATAAAGATGGCCAGGAACTGCAATCTAGGGTTGCATTACATGGACTGCGACTTTGGTCGCATTACATGGACTGCGACTTTAATTTTTTTGTATATAATGTAGTCAGAGTCTTTGGTCGCATTGTACATTTAAACTGCGACCTTAGTCAAAGTCTTTTGGTCGCAGTGTACATGGTTAAATGCGACCAAGGTCGCAGTGTTGTTATTAATAAAGATGGCCAGCAACTGTAATCAAGGGTTGCATTATATGGACTGCGACTTTGGTCGCAGTACGTTAAGTAAGTGTTGTTTTATTAAGTGTTGTTTTTGGATTAAGTCATTTTTTGAATCTAAATGAAAAATGAAAAGTTGTCTGCGATGCGACTTGGAGTAACTCCGTGAGACACGACCTGTCATAAAGATTTTATGAGATCTTTTAACGTCAAGTCTACTTTGACGAACCCCGCACCATTCGTTGTTTCCCGAAGCGGTTGTCCACGCGTCGGCTCTTCATTGGGTTTAGGCGTTAATGTCTTTTAATGCCAAACTGGCGCTGGTGGTTGGAGACCATTAATGCTGACGATTCTGATTAATGAACCATTAATTATGGTTATTATGGGCTGTCTATAAATAGGGCTCACCCTCTCCCTTTAACAGTCCATAATTAGACTGTTTTCTTTCGAGAGCAATTGCTCTGAGAATTTCCGCCTTCTTCAGAGTCTCTAACAGGGGTCTGCCTCCATGGATGAAGATGACCCTATGGACGAACTTGATCGATGTTCGTCCACAAGGGAAGAAGTCATAGACCTCATCGTCCACAAGGGAAGAAGTCATGGTCCTCGTCGTTCACAAGGAAAGAAGTCATTCCCTGTGAGGTCTAAAAACCTCCTCTCTTACCCCAGAAGTGACATCGAGGAAACTCCATGCTCACTGGATAACCTTCTGGTGAAGAGATGTTCATCAACGAAAGATCGTATCCCGGCACTTTGGAGGGTCAGGTGGAATCGGAGGATTCTGCTGCCACCAGACCTCAAGAAGAAGATTGCTCTTAGTCAACAAGGGCTCTTTTGATGTTTAGTCTTTTTGGCTACTTTGATGTTTAGTCTTCTTTGTACTGCTATATTGTAACACTCAATCTTATTGTATAACAAAGCGTTTTGTATCATTTTCACATGCCTGAAGATAAATGTCTGGACATAAATAAAAGACCTCAATAACACCACTGCTTTTAGTCAACAAGGGATCTTTTTGATGTTTAGTCTTCTTTGTACTGCTATATTGTAACACTCAATCTTATTGTATAAGAGATCGTTTTTGAATCATTTGCACATGCCTGGAGATAAATGCCTGGACATAAATAAAAAGCATATTTGTTTTTTTAATAAACTACGAACTTGGTCGCAGCCATGCATTGCAAACTAAACAACTATGATCATAGATGACACTGCGACCAAGGTCGCATAAGATACATTGCAAACAGTAACTACTGCGACCAGGGTCGACACTGTGACCAAAGACTGCGACTAAGCAACTGCTGCGGTGACGTGTCACCTCGTCGCAGTGTTGTTGTTTACCTCGTCGCAGTGTTGTTGTTGATTAAGACTAAAGACCAGTAATAGCGACCAAGATTGCAGATTATTTTTTTAAGACTGCGGCCATCAACTGCGACCAATGTCGCAGTGTTGTTGTTGATTATTTATAAAGACCACCAACTGCGACCAAGGTCGCAGTGATGTTGTTGATTAAGAGTAAAGACCAGCAACTGCGACCAAGGTCGCTGTGTATTTTATTAAGACTAAACACCAACAACTGCGATCAAGGTCGCAGTTTATTTTATTAAGACTACGGTCGTTTATTTTATTAAGACTACGGTCAGAAACTGCGACCAAGGTAGCAGTGTTGTTGTTGATTAAGACTAAAGTCCAGCAACTGCGACCAAGGTCGCAGTGTATTTATTAAGTCTGCGTCCAGCAACTGCAACCAATGTCGCAACCTTTCATTTTAAAAATTTATAAGGGTGAAGTAATATAATTATTAACTGCGTCCATGGTCGCAGTATATTCGTTTAGCGTAAAATTTTTAAAATGAAGGTTTGTAACAATTGTACAACATTTTTCAACCAAGACATAGTAGTAAAAAATGTAATTCACACAATTAACTTTAGAAAACAGATTTATATATATTTAAAAAAAAACAAAATACAATTTTTAAACTTCTAATCCTCGTCATCACCATCGTAATGAGAAAGAAGTTTGCGACTTTGGTCGCAGTACTGAAGGAGGTCGCATTGCTATACGATAGCATGTTTCCTCCGGTATTCTTTATTCTGTATTAAGTATGCGACCATGGAATATTTTTTTTTACTTTTCAATGCTAGAAGTCGCCGTCGTCATATAAAAGGGGTATTTTTGTCAATTTGTTTCACGATTGTTTAGGCGGGATTTTTTGATTTTTTTGGCGCCCACACTCTGCGACCGATGTGTGGCATATATTCAGCCACATCCCGCAGGCTGAGAAACTCTCTCAGCCTGCAGGCTGAGGTACAGTAAGCCCTATATATATATATATATATATATATATATATATATATATATATATATATATATATATATATATATATATATATATATATATATATATATATATATATATATATCTTAGATGTCATCTAACGTAACTCTGTCAGATAGCACATCAAAACATCAATCTCTTCGTCATTATTTACGATCCGGCCGCACGTCATAATCTTCATATCCTAAGACGTATACAGATAAAAATCTCATGAATTGGAGTTCATTTAATCATTGATTTAATGGTTTCATTTGTTCTATTGTTACAAAACAGTTTCATTTTTAACAATTTAATACATGAGTAAACTAATTTCAATTATGTGATTTTTATATGTGTACATCTAAGGACATGAAGATCATAATCGTACAAAAATGATAGAGAAATTAGAGTTTGTTGTTTTCTGCTTAACAGGAATCAACCTGACAACTAATCAAGATCACTGAGATATCAACAATCTAATTGGCCAGGTCGGCAAATATCAGGTGGGAGGTTTTCCGTTCAATAGAACGTTCCTTAATTTAAGAACCACCTTTCAATTTCTTCCTTGGTTAAACACCAATTAGACTGAATCTAAATCAGTCTCGATATACTGTAAAGTATATCCCCTGTATAAAGGACTTAATCCACTTATACAGTATTTGGAGTGAGGTACGCTTAGAGCGAATCTCCTTAAGACAATTACGTCCCCCGCACTGGTGCTAACGAGATAATGGACGCTGGTCTCCCAAGATACAACACTCCTTCACGGTATTTGGATAGCACTACCAAATCACCGTACGGTCGAACCGTAGTCAACCAGTACCTTCACAGGATCGTTGAAGCAGCGGTACAAGGACAAATTTCGGATGAATATTTGCCTTTACTTTGGAGTAGCACCCACTGTTGAGAACGAAAGAAGGTTGAAGAATATTCTTCTTCAGAAGTCCCAGATTCAAACAACAATTCTATTAAAAGAATCTGTTGAATTTCCTGAGCCCTCTTTCAGAATGAATTTTGCAGAATCTCCTTTGGAAGTCGCTTCGGATTCTCACTTCTCGCTGGAAGTCGCTTTGGAACTCTACTTCTTAGTTCAAAACGCAGACTTGCTTCTGCTTCAGAACACAGATAGAAAGAGAGAGAGAGAGAGAGTTGTTTGCTGTTGGTGTGTTCTGAATGAGAAATTGGAGCGCTATTTATAGCGCTCCAGGAGGGGCTAAAGGGTCTGAACCCAACGAAAGGTTGCAACCTTTTGACCCAACAGTCACAACTGTTGGCTGCCCAACTGAGACTGTTGGCAGTCCAACAGTCTTGGAGCGGGTCCGTTAGCGGAGCGGTATGCTCGCAACCCATACCTGCAGACCCGATTCAAAAAGAACCAGGCCGGGTAGGTAACCCGAACCCAAACTCGAACCCGAACCCGAACCGAGACCGAGCCCGGCCCGGCACCGGCACCGGCGGCGGCGCGCGCGCGCATGCCTGCATGTGCGGGCATAGTTCCCTCTTTTTCGCGCGCGAAAACTCCAAGTACCCAAAGGGCACGCCCTTTTTTCTCAACTTTCTCTATATATACACCACAAACTTCCATCCCATGGTCAATGTGGGACTAAATGCTTTTAGCTACCTTTAATCCCATTTGGCTTTGAATTAGGCAATCTTTAGACTTGAATATCTCATTCATTCGAAGTCGGAATTGAACATGTGAATATACCACGTTCATCCCCAATGGAAGGAGAACACACTCCAACCATCATCCAATTGATTCGATCAACGGATGTTGCCATAATTCAGCTCAAAGATTCGCTTTTATATTCTTCAATTCCAACAATCTCCCACAATGAATGGAGATTCAAGGAAATGACACACAAAGAGACTGACTCTATTGTAAAAGGTACTTGAGAAAAGAAACTGCATAAGGATAGGTGAACTAGGTCTTGAACCTTCCATAGCGAAAACTTTATCGGACTTACTGGCTAATCAGTGAACTAGGTCTTGAACTGTTAGCCGTTAGTGTAAGCCAAGTCAACAAGCTTCACACAGTGACTTTCCAAATCAACTTTGGTTCTCGGTTGTATCCGTTTTGGCCCTGGACATTCTTGGTTTCAGAGAGTATCTTTAGGGAATAACAGCCTCCATAGAAATTCCCAAAGAGCCGACCCAACTCTATACTCACATAGGTAATGGACCTATTAAGAGTAGTATACTCTACTCCACTTGTTTAGTAACAAGATATAGGCATCATTAAAAGCGTTAAGCTTATCCTTAATCCACTTGTAGAAAAGCACTTATGTGCACCTTAGGAATGGATTGGAGTCAAGCTCCCAAGTGCTTACTTGCTGAGTCAATCATAACTAGTTTTTCCTCTTGAACTTAGTCCGTGGGATCTCCAGTCGCTAAGTGAGGTTTCCATTAAGCTGACTCGGTAAGATTAGGCTTTTAGACCCATTCCACTCGATGCGCAGTTTATACGCTCTCCACTTAAACCTTTAGTAAGCGGATCCGCTAAATTATCCTTTGACGATACAAAGTCAATAGAGATAATTCCATTTGAGAGCAACTGCTTCACGGTATTATGTCTACGACGAATATGTCTAGACTTACCGTTGTATATAACATTTTGTGCTTCTGGGGTTGATATAGCCTCTTTAAATGTTTGAGGCTCGCTTTCAATAGCGTATGCTATGAAATCTGGACCAAAAGATTTTGAGATTCTAGATCTCTGACTTCTTCTTGGTTCAATTTCCGCATTAACAGTCGGTTCCTCGGGGCTTTCGTCTCTGAACGCCATCTCGTGTGTTCTTTTCCCAGAAGTCTTATCTGCTTCCCGTTTGTATGGAAAGATGTCTTCAAAGAACACAGCATCTCTAGATTCGATAATCATGTTTACATGAATATCTGGTATCTCTGATTTATGAACCAGAAATCTGTAGACACTACTATTCAAGGCATAGCCTATGAATATGCAGTCCATAGTTTTTGCTCCCAACTTAGTCTTTTTAGGTAATGGTGCCAGTACCTTTGCAAGGCACCCCCACATTTTGAGGTAATGGTAGGAAGGTGTTCTTCCATGCCATAACTCGAATGGTATTAGACCAAGTTTCTTATGGGGTACTCTATTTAGAATATAATTTGCAGTTAATAGAGCTTCTCCCCACAAGTTCTGCGGAGCTTCAGAACTTACGAGTATGGAATTTACCATCTCCTTCAAAGTTCTGTTCTTCCGTTCAGCAATTCCATTTTGCTGAGGAGTATATGGTGCTGTTGTTTGATGGATTATACCAAAATTAGCACATAACTCACTAAAATCATTTGATTCATATTCTCCGCCTCTATCGGATTTTAGAATCTTGATTTTTTTGTTGAGTTAATTCTCAACTTCGGCTTTATATGTTATAAACATATTTATTGTCTCATCCTTACTGTTTAAAAGATACACATAACAGTATCTTGTACAGTCATCAATAAAAGTAATGAAATACTTTTTACCGCCTCTAGTTGGCATAAACTTCAAATCACACAGATCGCTATGAATTAACCCTAAAGGTTCTGTATTTCGATCAATTGAGTGAAATGAATTTTTCGTCAACTTGGCCTCAACACAAATCTCACACTTGCGAATTTCTTCCAAGTTGAGTTTATGAATATATCCCAGATTAGACAAGTTCTTTAATGACTTATAATTTACATGCCCTAATCTAGCATTCCATAAAATAGGAGACTCAAGCAAATAAACAGAAGAATTTCCTTTATTTATAAGCTTCGGGTACAAATACACAGACTTTTTATCTACCACTGCAACATTGGCTTAAAAAGTCCATCAATAAGATAACCCTTTCCCACATACATCCCTCCCTTAGTAAGTACAAATTTATCTGATTCAAAAACCATTCTAAATCCTTTCTTACTAAGTATTGATCCGGAGATCAAATTCTTACGGATATTTGGAACATGAAGCACATCGTTAAGAGTAAGCTCTTTCCCCGATGTCCACTTCAGGATGACCTTGCCCTTTCCTTCAACCTTTGAGATGGCTGAGTTTCCCATGAATAGTTGCTCATCTTGCTCTAGTATTTGATATTCAGAGAATAATAATTTCTCAGAGCAGATGTGCCGAGTAGCCCCAGTGTCTACCCACCAATTTTTATTGTTGGTTGTCAGATTCACTTCTGACACCACAGCTGAAAGGCTTGGAGACTCATGGTCGGTCAAGTTTGCCTGTGGGTGGCTTTTCTTGTTCTTTTTGAGACGGCTGCGACATTCATTAGCCTTATGCCCTTCTTTGTTGCAGATGTAGCAGGTTCCTTTGAATCGCATGCTTTTGCCGTCTTGGGCCTTGCCTTTATACCCCTGGGAAGTCTTCTTCCGCTTTAAGCCTTTGGAAGTAGACGCTTTCCCCTTTGAGTCCTCGATCACACTGGCTTTAGCTTCGTAGGAGTTCTTGCTGCTCTTTTTCTCGGACTTGCGGTTGTCCTCCTCGATACGAAGCCTCACAATGAGATCTTCCAACTTTAGCTCCTTTCGCTTGTGCTTCAGGTAGTTCTTGAAGTCTCTCCACGCAGGTGGGAGTTTCTCCACGATAGTTGCAACCTGAAAAGTTTCAGGAAGAATCATACCTTCGGCTTCTATCTCGTGCAAGATAAGTTGGAACTCTTACACCTGACTGATTACAGTCTTGCTATCCACCATTTTGTACTCCAGTAATCGTCATACGATGAACTTCTTGGTACCAGCATCCTCAGTCTTGTACTTCTTATCAAGACTGGCCCATAACTTCTTTGCCGTTGTGATAGGACTGTAGACATTGTAAAGAGAGTCATCCAGTCCATTAAATATATAATTTCGGCAAAGGAAGTCACATTGAGTCCATGCATCAGTTGCGGGCTCTGGTGAATCTTCTTGTAGGAATCTGGCCAGATGAAGAGTGGTCAAGTAGAAGAGCATCTTCTGTTACCACCTCTTGAATTCTGTGCCGTCAAACTTTCCTGGCTTCTCCGGCTTCGGGTTAGGAAGTGGAGTAGGCATCAAAGCTTGGAGCTGCATGTTTGGTGCCTTGCTTGTACTATCTTGATTAGTCTCAGACATTTTCTGCAAGTTCAAGCAGAACAGAAGTAAGAAACTTCAATATTAATTGTCTTAAGATTGTTGGTTTCTGCTTAACAGGAATCAATCTGACAACTAATCAAGATCACTGAGATATCAACAATCTAATTGGCCAGGTCGGCAAATATCAGGTGGGAGGTTTTTCGTTCAATAGAACGTTCCTTAATTTAAGAACCACCTTTCAATTTCCTTCCTTGGTTAAACACCAATTAGACTGAATCTAAATCAGTCTCGATATACTGTAAAGTATATCCCCTGTATAAAGAACTTAATCCACTTATACAGTATTTGGAGTGAGGTACGCTTAGAGCGAATCTCCTTAAGACAATTACGTCCCCCGCACTGGTGCTAACGGGATAATGGACGCTGGTCTCCCAAGATACAACACTCCTTCACGGTATTTGGATAGCACTACCAAATCACCGTACGGTCAAACCGTAGTCAACCAGTACCTTCACAGGATCGTTGAAGCAGCGGTAGAAGGACAAATTTCGGATGAATATTTGCATTTACTTTGGAGTAGCACCCACTGTTGAGGACGAAAGAATTCTTCTTCAGAAGTCTCAGATTCAAACAACAATTCTATTAAAAGAATCTGTTGAATTTCCTGAGCCCTCTTTCAGAACGAATTTTGCAGAATCTCCTTTGGAAGTCGCTTCGGATTCTCACTTCTCGCTGGAAGTCGCTTTGGAACTCTACTTCCTAGTTCAGAACGCAGACTTGCTTCTGCTTCAGAACTCAGATAGAAAGAGAGAGAGAGAGAGAGAGTTGTTTGCTGTTGGTCATGTTCTGAATGAGAAACTGGAGCGCTATTTATAGCGCTCTAGGAGGGGCCAACGGGTCTGAACCCAACGAAAGGTTGCAACCTTTCGACCCAACAGTCACAACTGTTGGCTGCCCAACTGAGACTGTTGGCAGTCCAACAGTCTTGGAGCGGGTGCGTTGGCGGGTCTGGATAGCAGAGCGGGTCCGGTTCGGGTAGCGGAGCGGTATGCTCGCAACCCATACCCGCAGACCCGATTCAAAAAAAACCAGGCGGGGTAGGTAACCCGAACCCGAACCAGACCGAGACCGAGACCGAGCCCGGCCCCGGCGCGGCCGGTCGGGCCGCTGCCGCTAGCGGCGGCGCGCGCGCATGCCTGCATGTGCGGGCAAAGTTCCCTCTTTTTCGCGCGTGAAAACTCCAAGTAACCAAAGGGCACGCCCTTTGTTCTCAACTTTCTCTATATATACACCACAAACTTCCATCCCATGGCTAATGTGGGACTAAATGCTTTTAGCTACCTTTAGTCCCATTTGGCTTTGAATTAGGCAATCTTTAGACTTGAATATCTCATTCATTCGAAGTTGGAATTGAACATGTGAATATACCATGTTCATCCCCAATGGAAGGAGAATATATTCCAACCATCATCCAATTGATTCGATCAACGGATCTTGCCATAATTCAGCTCAAAGATTCGCTTTTATATTCTTCAATTCCAACAGAGTTTGATACGTCATCTGATGGACTTCCATTAGATGGCAGCTAAGTACATGTTTCTCCTATATGTATATGTACACACGCACATATGTACACCTCAGATGTCATTTAACTAAGCTTCGTCAAAAGGCGCATCAAAATTATAATATTTTTATCATTTTTTCTTGATCCGACTGCATATCATAATTTTCGTATTGTAAGATGCATACATATTAAAAATCATGTGAATTAGAGTTCGTTTAAACATTGATCTAATTATGCCATTTTATTTTATTGTTGAAAACTCTTTAAATTTTCAACCATTTGATACATGAGTAAACGAATTTCAAACCACGTGATTTTTGATATAGTACGTCTTGAGACATGAAGATCATAATGTGCTATTGTATCATAAAAAAATGATAGAGAGTGGAGTTTGATGCGATATCTAATGGAGTTTTGTTAAATTCGTTAGACATCTAACACACACACACACACATGAGAGATAGACTTGGTCTTTTGGGAAGGACATGAAGATGAATACTTCTCATTCAAATTCAATGTTAGGCCATTCAAATTGAAGGTCCATTCTGTTAAAATTAGTCTATATTATTAAGAGTGCTTAAAAATAAAAAATCAAGTATTTTGAATGCTTTTTATTTATTAATCAAATAGGGGCAAAATGAATAGCCGAAATAGTGAGTTAGTTAGTTTAACGATTTAGAATATTTGAAACCTAACAAAAGTTAGTGCTTGAGTTTTTAAATGCTTAGATTATGATTAAATGGTCGATCGAGAATTTGTATGTCTAAAATTATAGATTTAAGTAATATGCTACATTGAACATTCATTTTGTACATACTTGATAAATGAAAAAAAACTATAAAATACTTAATTTTTTATTTTTACTTACTTTAAATAATATATATCAGCTTCAACAGAGTAAATCTTGTATTTATAAGTCGTAACATTAAATTTGAACGTGAATAATTTATTCTCAAATCCTTCTTCTCGCGCGTGTCGTAGATGAGTAAGTCCATGTATCTGTATGGCCAGCTTCACCCTTGTTTCTCCATTGATTGATGCTCAGGTTGGGTCGCCCGCTACCGCCGACCTTACATTGCTGTTGACGTTCCATTGCGTCTTCATTAGTTATGTCGGAGACAATAGATTGACAATCTATCACAATCATGCTCTTGATGCAATGATGTCACGTCATCAAGTATTACTATTGCGCAATTATAGGATCTCTTTGGAGTGGACAAGAAGAGTCTCCTATATTTTCTAAAGAGTAAGAGGAAGACAGAAAAAGAATATGCAACGTGAAACAGCTGGATCAATTCAACGGTGTTGCCCTTTAAACAGGCAACAAACAAACCAACTGATGATGTCACGTCGTTTCTTCATTAATCCTCAACTCCTCCAACTGCTGATAGACTTTTAAATCCTAATTTTATTTTACTCGTTCATTCCCCCGCTTCCGCTTCTGCATTCGCGGGACTCAAAACTTCTCTCTCGATCGATCTCGCCTTCTTCCCAATTCTTCCAGCATCCAATCGAAATAGAAAGGACCTTCTTTTGATCTCTCGCCATGAATCCAGAGTAGTTAAGTTCCCTTGATTCCTTGTCGCCTAAAATTGCAAAAAATTGTTACCATTTTAGGTCAATCTATTCTGAAGATCTAATCCTTTTGCGCTATGTATTTTGATCCATGAGTTTGCGTGATCTGGCAAGATTTGATCGCTTTGATTTCAATGTTATTTAGGATTGAGGATTTGTGAGGTTGATTTCTTATTTGTACTTGATTTGATGCCATTGTTCCAGATCAAGCTCTCGAAAATTTTGGTTTTTTGTCGATGTTTAGACGGTCAATTTCTTTGCTTGCATGTAATTTTAGTTTTCTGATTTCATGCATGCTCAATTAAATGTTGCTCCATCATCAATTTTTAGATGAAATCTGGCGTTAATGTATATGAACATCATATATTTAAACTGCTAAATCAACAATATCTAGGTAGTAAGCTTGTCAAGATCAATCCTTTTCATTACAAATAATGAAAGTAATAATTGTTTGCTAAACTGTGGCCACTTTAAGGAAAAGTGTTTCCATTTGGTTTCATTTGAAAAAGGAAAGATAAAAAATTGTTGTACAGACTTGGATCAAATTTATATGCGATTGGACTTCCCATATCGCTTGCCAGCTTGGCACAGCAGCATGTTAGGCTCTTCCTTTTTCGATTTTAGAAAGATTTTAAATCGTGAATTTGGATTTTGTCTTGTTTATGAACACATAACTGGGAAGCTTGTCTCTTGTTTGTTAGATAAAATAGAGTATATTATATTATAGAAATAGTATTTGGAGTATTTAGAGTTCTAGTAGCATTTGGATTCACGGTTAGAATAGGATTTGGTCTTGTATAGTCTCTATGAGGAGACAATAGATTATATTATATTATATTATATCTAACATTGTTAACTTAGTGCAGACATTGGAAATCCAATTTTCATTTGTGATTGTAATGTAGAATGTTCACAATCTCTATTCGATATACAAACACGAACGGAGAAGTTACTGCATATCTCTAAGTGAATATCTGTTGCAAAATAAATAGGCAACCTGATTCCCACCTGAGTATTATATTATGGAGCATGAAGAAGTTCAGAATATGTCATGGTGCATATATGCGTGCTAGGAATTTAATCTTATTTTTGACATAAAGGTTTGTTTCCTAATTTAGTCTTTACAATGCTATTAATGAAGTCTGGTTTCTAATTGAGTCTTTATGAAAATCTAAGAGGCTGGATCCCTGATCAGACACATTACAAAAATCCACATACGTGAACACACACAGAGAAAAATTCCCCCATGCACGTGTCGCCAAACTGACATGGCAGCTTAGAACATTTGCACAAATGAGTTTGGTCCAACCTATTCTGACATTTTCCCTCTCATAATATTATTTAAAGGCTCCTTTCTTTGGGATTTGTTTCTTTCAAATTCAATTCTTTGGCTTTTGTCATGAAGAATACGAATAGCCCTAATTTTAACAAATATTTTCATCTTTCCTCTCTATTCTACGTCTCTTTCCTAGACCTGGAGAACTTGTGTGGTTGCTCCTTTGATGTGCGAGATTAAATTCCAGTACCAAAGGTTGTTTTACTACTCGCCGATTGATTTCTTAGGTTTTGTATAGCTTCTATGTGAAACACAGTGGGTAAACATGTGTAAATTTCTCCGTGAAGCTTTCCTAAATGATATTGAGATCCATTGTTGACTCCATTTTTTTTTTTTTTTTTTTTTTTTTTTTTGTGTGGGTGGGTGGGTGGAGGGGGAGGAGAAAGGTAGATGGTAATGGTGGTGATGCATTAAAGCCCCGGCATTATTTGGCATAAATAACATGAAACCTGCACAAAGCAATCTTCTTTATTATGATGTCATGCTAATATGTTCGTGTGGAGGATATCGGTGCAAAGGTATGAAAGGGTTCTGCACTTCGATGATGATAATCTCCGTACAAACTACAGGCTTACACATATATTCATGCTAATTTCATGTTGTTCATGTCCAGTTAGTTATGTAATGAGAGTCTTTTTGACTCCTGCTATTTGCCTGAAGGCTTGCCATGATTTTTTATTTTTCCCCCGATATTTTCACCACTTTGTGATTCTGTGTTTTTAGTTCAAGCTGAGGTTAAACTGAAATAGTTGCTATTGTTGTTTGGTGACTTTTTTTTAAAAAAAAAAACAAACTTTGGCACTTGGATCTTTCAAGGGAAACATATTATATATATAGGGGCCCTAAACTTTAGAATTATGCTATTGTACATGTGTCTTTTGTCTTCTAGTTGAAGTGGATTACACCAACAACTAAAGTTAACCTCGTGAACCTTTTTTTGTGCAGTGATTATCTGTTCAAACTTTTGCTTATTGGTGACTCAGGTGTTGGCAAATCATGCCTTCTCCTAAGGTTTGCGGTAAGGGTTTAGCTGCTTTATGTCGAATTTATTTTATCTTATAATGTCTTAGAGTCATAGTTATGAGTGTGTGCATGCATATTTCTCATTGCACAAAAATTATTTGATACATGTTTTGGAAAATCTGTCAAAAGAGAAATATTTTCCTTAGGTGCTGCCAAGAATAAGGAAAGAGTGTCTAGATAATAGTTACATTGATTTTTTTCTAACATACAAAACACGTGCATATTCATGCATGTATACAACTGTATTTCGTGGATTTAGCAACAATGCTATAGGCTTGTAGTATTTGATTCATGGAACATAGGTAGGACACATAAACAATGTTGATGGAAAACTAAACTCATATTTGTAACAGGAAAAAAGGCCGGAACATAAATAAAAATATACACACACATACAAAAGAACTTAGATAGGACATAAAACAACATTTGTGGAAAATAAAACTCAGAGTTTCTAGTTGTGATCACTCTGTGGACCTATTGAAATTTAAAATTTGTTAGAGGCATTGTCTTATAATACAAAGAATATGGACATATGATTATGCGGGAGTCGCTTTTTATCCATATCTGATGCATCAGAATAGGAGTATCTGTATATTCAACTTGTATCTGATATAGTTGCATCTTCTGCATTGTATCATCCTTGCTTTATAGGAACACACATATGAACATTATATTTAGCATAAGTATCTGCAATTGAGCTTTATGACATCATATTGGCTAGAAAAATTCTATTTTTAAGGAAAACTTTCATTATGCAGTGCACCCCCACCCAAAAAAAAAAAAAAAACAACACACACAAAATAGAGCTTCAAATTTTTTTTTTTCCCTTACCAATTTTACACTTAGTTGAGGGTGGTGTTTTTGATTATCCAAGCCATTGAAAATCATTGATAACAAGATAATGTTTAATGTTTAGATGCCTTAATCAGTATTAAATATGTCATGATTGCTTATAACATTGCCTACAATCTTTCTGTTTCTCAGGATGACTCGTATCTGGAGAGTTACATCAGTACCATCGGAGTCGATTTTGTATGTACATTTTTTTTAGTTCTGGTTCTGGATGAAGCTTCTATGTGTGCTATTAATATTCATATTTCTGTAGAAAATACGTACGGTGGAGCAAGATGGGAAGACCATTAAACTTCAAATTGTGAGTTTTCAGAATTTCTAATGATATGCGTATCTCCATACTTTTAGTGGATATAGGAGTTCTTTTTTCATTTGTGTTGCTAAAACTTTGGCAGTGTAAACCAATATATGAATTTGAATTATTGAGATTTCCCTATTGTGATGTAGGTTGTAGCTAAGTTTATTTGAATCCCCTCCGCCCATCCCCCAATAAAAAATAAAGTAATTAAAATCAAGGGTCCTAACTTTATTTTAACTATTATGTTTTATAAAATTAGGGGTTTCCTATACATATCCTCTAATTTATTTGACAATTAAAGGGTTTCACTTAATTTTTAGGCATTATGTTTAAAGTAAACTTCAATTCTCTGTGTACTTTGTGTGACTCTGTTTTGAAACTCTTACATCTAAGCCCTTGATCGAAGCTTTCCTTATTGGATCCTACCTTCTGCTTTAACATAAAGCCTTTTTGGTCTTATTTTCACATTATGTTTCTAAAACAAAATCCTGGAACCGTGCTTCTGAAAAGTTTTACATTTATTTATATTTATTACTTTTTTAAGACAGAAAAGGGTATAATGCATCATGAACTTGCAAGCATGGGGCCCCACTATAGTGATGTACAAACTAGATTATATCATGAGGTATCTTATATGTCATGTGGGTAAAGAATCATTGGGTTGGCTAAGCAACTATGTTTCACTGTCACTCTGTCATGAGGCTATGTCGTATTTGACACAACACTTCTTAGATACTCCTTTGATGTCTTGCAGGACACCTCTCTTATGTGTTCTCTACTCAGGACACACATTGATACTCAAAGATGAAGTTTTGACATCTCTTCATGCTTCCTTGATGTGCACTGCACATAATGGATTTTTTTTTCTCTGTCACTCTAATTTATGATGTTGATGGAAGTATATGAAGATACATTTTAGACTGTTTTATTATAAAATATGAGATATATTAAGTACCTACAATAAACATGAAAAGAAATTGAAAGTTAATACCTAAGTCTAACAAATTCATTTGTATTTATGAAATGTCTCTGTTTATTATGTGTGAAAATTTGTATTTTTGTCATTACTATCTTTTTTTGTTAGAGACCATCATAATCAAACACCAAAATGCGCACGTGTCCATGCCATATCTACATGCTAGTTTTCTCAACATTTTCCATATTTGCATTAACCGTGTCATCTTGTGTCTGTGTTTAATACCCTTGTCAATGCAACATGTCTGGCCAGTGAGTTGATGTTGTTTCTCAAGTTTCTTCTCTATATCCTCTACAGCAGCTTTTGATTGTTAGTTTAGATCTTACTTAATGAAAGATGTATGAGTTACTCCATAGGTTTCTTCCCAATTCATATGGAAGCGTTACAAGTCACACCCATGTTTATCTAAACTATTTAAAATGTCGCTGTAAGATTGTATTTGTGCTTTGAACAATTTAGAACTCCTGTCTGTACTGTTCCCTCCATGAGCGGCTTTCCCTTCTGTCTCAGTGGGATACTGCTGGTCAAGAACGATTTAGGACAATTACTAGCAGTTACTACCGAGGTGCCCATGGGATTATTGTAAGTCTGAATATGAACCCTTTCTCTTTCTTTCTTTCTTTCTTTCTCTCTCTTATGTTGAAAGGGTAGTTTGGATACTCAAATAAACTCTGTGATGGCAGGTGGTTTATGATGTGACAGACCAAGAGAGCTTCAACAATGTGAAGCAATGGTTAAATGAGATCGACCGTTATGCAAGTGAAAATGTGAACAAGCTTCTAGTTGGAAACAAGTGTGATCTCTCTGCAAAGAAAGTTGTATCCTATGAGACTGCCAAGGTGCCATGTTTCCCAGTTTTCTACCTTAGTGATTGGAAGCATCATGAAGAGACATGAAATTTGTTTTCCCTTCTTTTAATATAGGCGTTTGCTGACGAAATTGGCATCTCATTCATTGAGACTAGTGCCAAGAATGCAACCAATGTGGAACAAGTTTTTATGGCTATGGCTGGTTCGATCAAGAACAGGTTAGTGTTGTCCGCGGGGGGGCGGGGGGTGGTGGGGGGGGGGGGGGGGGGGGGGGGGGGGGGGGTGTGTGGGGGGTTGGGGTTTATGGCTGGTTCGATCAAGAACAGGTACATGTTCTATCGATCTAAGTGTATCTGTTTTTCGTGGTGTCAGGATGGCAAGCCAACCAGCAATGAACAATGCGAGGCCTCCTACAGTGCAAATCCGGGGACAGCCTGTCGGCCAAAAGACCACGTGCTGCTCTAATTAGAGTCTCTCGGCAGTTCTTGCATGAACGGAAAATGCTTTCCTCTGTGATTATTTGTTTGCTTTCTGTGTTTACTGGAAATGATTATAGCATTAATTCAATCTTTATAGCTATTTGTTTCAGAGCCTTTACAAATTATGATTTGGAAGTTCAGATGATAAAAGCATTTTCCATTCTTTTTTGTTCAGGCAGCTTGTCTGTAATGAATTCTTTTGGATGTTAATGATCATTGAGTTTCTTTATTTTTCTAAAAACAAATTGTTAATTGCAAGTATGAATATCAATTTTCCTTGCGTTGAGAATCTCGATCATGCTCCGCGACAACATCTGATCTTCGGTGGATTCTCAGTATGTTAATTTGTTCGACATGTAGAACTGATTCACGGCAATACATTGAATACTGTGTTGGAGAGAGAGGAATTGACTGGATTGCTGGATTGCCAGGGGTCGCGTAGACGAGGAGATCGCCAAGGAAGTCGACGACGGAAGGCAAAGTGGACAGCAGCAGAAAATAGCAGCAGCAGCAGAATCAGGTAGGGTCGGTCGACCGGACCGGTCGACCGACATGCACAACATGCACAGGGCCTTAGGCGGTCGACCGGTCCGGTCGACCGAAAGACCCTGACTGTAAAGAGCCAAACTCTCAGTTAAATTCGGTCGACCGACCGGGTCGACCGGAGGGGAGGTCGGTCGACCCGCCGGTCGACCGACAGTCGGGTTTGGGCAAAAATCTGCTGTTCCGCAAATTGCGGAATAGCAGGGTATTTAAGGGCTGCTGGGGTTTTCTAGGGTTTAAGCCTGCGAAAAAGAATTAGCTGAAAGTTCTCTTTCATTCAAAGAGACTTAAGAGCTATTGTAATCATCTTCCTAAATATAAATCTCTCCATTGATTGCTCCGAGGACGTAGGCAGTGAGGCCGAACCTCGTTAAATCTTGTTCTTTGTGATTGTGTGTTCGTCTTGGATCTAATTGGTTGTTCTTTGTATTTGAGATCTGTGAGATCCTCTATTGGTTGTTGTCATCGGCGCACAACAAGTGGTATCAGAGCATCTAGGTTGCTCTTGGGATTTTTTGAGGATTCGAAGGGCTCGAGATCCGATCCGGTGGAGATCGTGTGTCGATCTCAGATCTGACGTATTGGGTGTTCGAGGAGATCGTGTGTCGATCTCAGAAGAACTCAAGGAGGGCTCGTTGAATCCGTGGTGGAGTAGATCTGGTGAGAAACTCTATATAAGGTTTCAAGGGACAGGTAAAAATCATATTTTTATCTGTGTATAGATCTATTTCAAGTTAGTTGATCTTCCGCATAGATAGAGGATCAAGAAAAAAAAATCTCAATGGCAGAAGAAATTGCATCTGTTAGAACAATGAACTCTCACCCAAGGATTGAAGTTGTTAAGTTCAATGGCACTAATAACTTCGGTATGTGGAGATGCGAGGTTATGGATGCGTTGAATGCATCTAATCTCGAGGATACCCTCCTATTGGAGAGGAAGAAGAACACAACCACCGATGAAGAGTGGGCGAAGATGAACAGATCGGCATGTGGCCTGATACGTTCATGCTTGACACAAGACATAAAATACCTTGTGCAACATGAGACGTCTGTAAAGAATCTGTGGGAAACCCTTGAAAAGAAATACCTGACGAAGAGTATGGAATCCAGGTTGCAGCTTAAGAGTAAGCTGTATCAGTTTCGAATGAAGAAGGGGAGCACAGTAAATGAGCACATCAACTGATTCACAAAGCTTCTTACAGATCTGATAAACGTGGATGTCGTGGTAGAAGAGGAAGACAAGGCTGTCATTCTCCTGAACTCACTCCCACCGGAGGAGTATGAGGCATTCACTATGACGTTTATCAATGGTAGACAGACTTTGGACTACCATGAGGTGTCATCTGCACTGATGAGTTATGAGACAAGGAAGAAGGAGAGGCATCCTTCTCAGTCAGGGTCATTGGCGGAGGCATTGGAAGTAAGAGGCAGAGGTTCATCAAGGAAGGGAAAGGAGATTAGAGGAAGATCGAAATCCAGGTCGGGATTCAGGGATCTTAAGAGAAATCAGTGTGCTTTCTGTAAAGAGATTGGGCACTGGAAGGTAGACTGTCCAAAGTTCAAGGGAAAGAAGAAAGAATCAAAGTCTGAAGCAAATCTAGCAAAAGTGGTAAAAACTGCAAGCAGAAAATCACAGGCAGATGGATCAGATTCAGATTCTTCGGTGTTCTCGTTTTCAGTTACCACTCCCGTCATAGGCTACTCGGGTGAGAACGAGTGGATCTTGGACACAGGTGCAACATATCATGTATGCCCTAATCGAGACTGGTTTACCAGTTTTGAGAAGTTGGAGGGGTGTTCGGTCGTCATGGGCGATGATCATCCGTGCATCATGGAGGGTGTTGGCACTATTCCAATCAGGATGTTTGATGGGATGGTGAGGGAGCTGAAAGAAGTGAGATATGTACCTCAGCTGAAGAGGAGCTTGATCTCTGTAGGAGTTTTGGAATCATTAGGTCTCGGAGTGTCTATTAAGGAAGGAGTTCTTAAAATGACAAAGGGCTCGATGGTGGTGTTGAAGGCCGATCGCCGAAACAACTTGTATTACTTGAAGGGTAGTACAGTGACAGGGCAGGTGGCAGCTTCTACCAGTCAGAAGGAAGATTCAACCCGGCTGTGGCACATGAGGCTGGGACATGCAGGGGAGAAATCATTGCAAGCTCTTGTGAGGAAAGGGTTGCTAAAGGGTGCTAAGACCTGCAAGTTAGATCTCTGTGAACATTGCATCATCGGCAAGAAGACCAAGGTGAAGTTTGGCACAGCTTCACACTGCACGGAGGGTATTCTTGACTATGTTCACACAGATGTATGGGGACCTACCAAGACTGCATCGATTGGAGGTAACCACTAATTTGTGTCGTTCATCGATGACTATTTTAGGCGCTGTTGGGTGTACACTATGCGACACAAGAATGAAGTCCTAGAACTGTTTGTGAAGTGGAAGGCTAATCTGGAGAGAAGCACGGGAAGGAAGGTCAAGGTCCTCCGTTCTGACAATGGAGGAGAGTACAAATCGGATCCTTTCCTACAGCTATGTCTTGATGAGGGCATAGAGAGACACTTCACAGTAAGAGAGACTCCGCAACAAAATGGGGTGGCTGAGAGGATGAACCTGACTTTGCTAGAGAAGGTTCGGTGTATGTTATCCAATGCAGGACTGCCAAAGAAGTTTTGGGCTGAAGCTTTGGGGTATGCATGCCATCTTGTGAACAGGTTGCCGTCGTCTACAATAGGGGGGAAGACTCCTCTTGAAGCTTGGTCAGGAAAAGCTGCTGTGGACTATGATTTGCTACGGGTCTTTCGGATGTCCAGCCTACTATCATGTCAAAGAAGACAAGTTGGATCCAAGAGCAAAGAAAGGGGTGTTCGTTGTCTTCAAGCGAGGAACCAAGGGGTTCAAGATTTGGGACCAAAAGGACAACAAGTTCATACTCAGCAGGGATGTCACATTTGATGAGGCTTCTCTGATGAAGCCTACGGTCTCTTAGTAGGTGGAGACCAGCAAGACCAAGGATCTATTGCAGCAGGTGGAGAGTGATGCAGATCCACCATCTCTAGAGGATTCAGTATCAGTTCGGATCATTCCTGAGGTGACACAGGGTGGTGATCAAGTAGTTGAAGAAAATGCTGAAGATGTTGAAGAGGGTCAGGAGCAGGTCATGGGTACTGCTCCAGATCCTACTGCAGTTGAAAGACCACGCAGAAACACTAAGAGACCTGGTTGGCTCACCACTGATATGGTCGCCGCGCATGCACTTCCAGTTGTTGAAGAGGCTATTCCATCTACCTTCAGAGAAGCTGAGATCAGTTCGGAAGCAGAGATGTGGAAAGAAGCTATGAATGAAGAGATGCAATCTCTTTACAAGAACAACACATGGGAACTCACCAAGTTGCCCAAGGGGAGAAGGCCATAGGGTGCAAGTGGGTATTTGCTAAGAAGCAAGAATCTCTCCAAGAAGATGCAGTGCGCTACAAGGCAAGGCTGGTGGCTAAAGGCTATGCTCAGAGAGAAGGAATCGACTATAACGAGGTGTTCTCCCCAGTAGTTAAACACTCGTCAATTCGAATTCTATTGGCCTTGGTTGCGCAGAATGAGTTGGACCTTGACCAACTTGATGTGAAGACCGCCTTTCTCCACGGCGATCTTGAGGAGGAGATCTATATGTCTCAGCCCACAGGTTACAAAACTGCAGGAAAGGAAGAGTTAGTATGCAAGCTAAAGAAGTCGTTGTACGGATTGAAGCAGTCTCCTAGATAGTGGTACAAGCGATTTGATAGCTTCATCAGGAAGAAGAAGTACACACGTAGCCATTTTGATCCATGTGTGAACTACAACAAGCTACCATCAGGTGAATATATCTATCTACTTCTGTATGTAGATGATATGTTGATTGCTTCGAGGTCGAGATCTGCTATTGATTCTCTGAAGAAAGTTCTATCATCAGAGTTGAGATGAAGGACCTGGGTGAAGTAAGGAAAGTATTGGGCATGGAGATCACTAGAGACAGGAAAGCTGGCAGAATAAGTTTGACACAGAAGGGCTATTTGGAGAAGGTACTGCAGAGGTTTAATATCAGCAAGGATACTAAGTCTGTTAGTACACCCATGGCGCCACACTTCAAATTATCTGCAAAGATGTCTCCGAGGAGTGTTCAAGAGCGTGAGTATATGTCTCACGTTCCATATGCCAATACAGTGGGTAGTTTGATGTACGCTATGGTGTGTACAAGGCCAGATCTATCACAGACAGTCTCCATGGTGAGCCGATATATGCATGATCCAGGACAGGGTCATTGGGAAGCTGTGAAATGGATCTTAAGATACATCAAGGGAACCGTTGATGTAGGCCTAGTATTTGAGAAGGACAACACCGGAAAGTAAGAGTGCATAGGGTATGTGGATTCAGACTATGCAGGTGACCTTGACAAACGCCGGTCGACTACGGGATATGTCTTCACATTCTCACAGGCACCGGTGAGTTGGCGCTCCACACTTCAGTCTACCGTCGCATTGTCGACTACAGAGGCTGAGTATATGGCTATGACAGAGGCCATGAAGGAGGCAATCTGGCTTCAGGGGTTGCTTGATGACTTGGGCGTGGAATAGGATATATTGAAGATAAACTGTGACAGCATGACTGCCATCTACTTGGTAAGGAACCAGGTCTATCATGCAAGGACGAAGCATATTGATGTCAGGTACCACTTCGTTCGGGAGATTCTGGAGGAAGGTGACATCAACTTGTTAAAGATTCACACTTCGAAAAATCCGGCCGATATGCTTACGAAGGTGGTGTCGGGAGTGAAGTTTGCACACTGCAAAGACTTGCTCCATGTCCTTCAGGTGAATTGAGCTTACTGAAGCTCATTTGGATGAACTACGGACGGCTTGATCCCTTGGGCAGGGGTACGTAGGCAACCATGTTGGTGCAGCCGCTATCGAGTCGGAATTCGGCTCAGATTTGAAAATTTTCACCGAGATGGAGAATTGTTGGAGAGAGAGGAATTGACTGGATTGCTGAATTGCCATGGGTCGCGTAGACGAGGAGATCGCCAAGGAAGTCGACGACGGAAGGCAAAGTGGACAGCAGCAGAAAATAGCAGCAGCAGCAGAATCAGGCAGGGTCGGTCGACCGGACCGGTCGACCGACATGCACAACATGCACAGGGCCTTAGGCGGTCGACCGGTCCGGTCGACCGAAAGACCCTGACTGTAAAGAGCTAAACTCTCGGTTAAATTCGGTCGGCCGACCGGGTCGACCGGAGGGGAGGTCGGTCGACCCGCCGGTCGACCGACAGTCGGGTTTGGGCAAAAATCTGCTGTTCCGCAAATTGCGGAATAGTAGGGTATTTAAGGGCTGCTGGGGTTTTCTAGGGTTTAAGCCTGCGAAAAAAGATTAGCTGAAAGTTCTCTTGCATTTAAAGAGACTTAAGAGCTATTGTAATCATCTTCCTAAATATAAATCTCTCCATTGATTGCCCCGAGGACGTAGGCATTGAGGCCGAACCTCGTTAAATCTTGTTCTTTGTGATTGTGTGTTCGTCTTGGATCTATTTGGTTGTTCTTTGTATTTGAGATCTGTGAGATCCTCTATTGGTTGTTGTCATCGGCGCACAACATACTGTTTATGCAAGAAGTGGATATATTATTATCTGAGTTTTATTCCTTGTTTCTTTCACTTATGTGGTCTACACTATGCATCAGGCACTAGTACTTTGTTTGTTTCCTGACTTTAAGAGCACTTTGGAAATCTTTTCTTCGCAAAATTTAAAAAAAAAAAAATAGATCACACTGCAGATAAATCTTAGTAAACAAGTTGTTGCTTTCCTGCATACAAATTGTATTTTTTTTTCCATCAATTCTCTTGTTCTTACACAGTCCAGCAAATATTGTGTTGATGAACATAAGCACAATGATGAAGATGCAAAATAGAGAGGCAACAAATTTATGTGCAGAGCTCGGAGCTTTGTGATGTAACATGAGCTACATCATTTGCCGCGCTGCCTCTTCTTCTTAATGCCATATCCTCCTTCCGAATCTCCAGACGCGTTGCTGCTGTAGAGGTGGAGGAGACGGCGTTGCCAGCCCGTTTCTCGTAGTTGATCTCACCGACGTTTGGACTCCAACGTTCAGATCCCATCTCGTGGTGGTAGAATCCATACCACATTGGATGAAAAGAATAGCAAGAAATGAAAAGGGAAGGGTGGGGTGTTTGTGCTTGAGAAGATGAACTGATTCATTACTGAACGTCACAACGGCACTTTCGAGTTTGAGGGCCGGTTCCTTTCCCTCAAAGATTACTGACCAGCAAAAAACTTAAGGCTCTTAAATAGGAGAAGGGGGAGGAATAGGGACAAAAAATAACAGACTCCTGCTCTGAGTATTTTGCAAGGTCAAACAATGTGTTTCCTCAAGTCTGGTCCCCTGAACTTTCTAGATTTTCGGGGAAAAAAAAAAAATTTTACCTATTCAAAAATTAACCTACTCGTAGTTTACAGAAGAAAAAAAAACACAGTATATATGCTCTCATGCACGACATCATCTTGCCTTGAGATATATCACCATCTAACAAATATGAAATCCAACTGCTTCAATATATGCATGTATAATGCAATCAGACTTGTTACAGTTTAAGCAGGCGTATCACCACTTTTCCACCATATTTGATCGATTTCCTACTGCAAAGCATATACCAACATAACTAAACAACACGAATAAGAAAAACTGGAATTCATAAAAAAAAAAAAAACAGCATTTTAGATTGAGTAACCACAAACATCTTGAATACAATTTGCAAATTAATCTAGAGACAATGACATGATAAAAACACAAGAACATGAAAGAAAGACTGCATAGCTTTCTCTCCTTTCAAACGCACGTGAACTCGAGTGAAACCACTCACGATGATAAGTCTCATCTGGAATGATCGTATCTCGTCTAGATGATGACGAGGAGAAGAAAGGGAAGAGGTATCTGGAGAAATATTTGCATCATTTGCACGAGGTAAGCAACAATCTAGGAAAACCATAAGAACATAATGTCACAACTGTTAACTCTTACCGTGTGACTTGGCCTCCTCATCTCTCCTCATAGAAGGACATAAATCGGTATTTTGAGTTTGTATAGGAGGTGTCATATTTTAAAAAATATAGGGTGTTTTTCGTATCAACACCTAAAATCTTCCCTAATCTGTATTCACCCCTCAAATTTTCAAATAGAAAGGGAAGATCACGGGCTTATTAGAGAGGGAAAAATGAGTAAAAAAAGTTTGAAGAAATGAATGAAGTGATCTTTATATAGAAGGGGAAAGATGGCACTTAACGCGGATTCAACAAGGTGAGTAAGCATAACATAGAGAGCGGAGTGAACAAAGTAGAAGTAGCATGGCTCAAACTAGAATGCCCAATCATGAGCATGACTATGTGCAAGTATGCTCTAAAACGTGCCGTGCACGCGGTACCATGTGTCCAATATTATTGCTTTGAAACGTGCCCTGTCATTACTATGTGAAGTCATACTATAAAATGTTTGTTGTCGTTGCTATGTGAGATCATGCTCTAAAACGTGTCTGCCGTAACTCTGTGAAGTCATACTCTAAAACATTTCTTGTCGTTGCTATGTGAGGTCATCTTCTAAAAGTGCTCTGCCATTACTCTGGGAAGTCATGCTCTAAAACGTCCCCTGTCATTACTCTGAAGCCTTGCTTTAAAGCATGCTCTGTCGTTACTATCTGAAGTCATGCTCTAAAATGCTAAAACATGCTCTGCCATTAGTATCTTAATTCATATTCTAAAATGTTCTCTGCCATTACTATATGAGTTTCTTGTCGTTTCTATGTGAGGTCATGCTCTAAAACAAGCTTTGCCATTACTCTGTGAAGTCATGCTCTAAAACATGACCCTGTCATTACTCTGAGTCATGCTCTAAAGCATGCCCTGTCGTAACTATATGAAGTCATCCTCTAAAACATGCCCTGTCGTTACAATATGAAGTCATGCTCTAAAATGCTAAAACATGCACTATCATTACTATCTTAATTCATACTCTAAAACGTGCTCTGCCATTACTATATGAGTTTATTGTCGTTTCTATATGAGGTCATGCTCTAAAACGTGCTCGGTCATTACTCTGTGAAGTCATGCTCTAAAACGTGCCCCTGTCATTATTCTGAATCATACTCTAAAGCATGTCCTGTCGTTACTATCTGAAATCATGCTCTAAAATATTAAAATATGCTCTATCGTTACTATATGAAGTCATGCTCTAAAGCATGCAATACTATATGAGGTCATGCTCTAAAACATGCTCTGCCATTACCATATGAAGTCATACGCTAAAATGTTTTATGTCATTATTATGTGAGGTCATACTCTAAAACGTACTCTGCCATTACTCTGTGAAATAATGCTCTAAAACGTGCCCAACATGCCCATGTCATTACTCTAAAGTCATGCTCTAAAGCATGCCATGTCGTTACTATCTGAAGTCATGTTCTAAATAGCTAAAACGTGCTCTGTCGTTACTATCTTAAGTCAAACTCTAAAACTTGCTCTGTCGTCACTATGTGAAGTCATACTGTAAACGTGCTCTGCCATTACTATATGAAGTCATGCTCTAAAACATGCTCTGTCATTACTATGTGAAGTCATGCTTTAAATTGTTTCATATCATTACTATGTGAGGTCATGCTCTAAAACGTGCTCTGCCGTTACTCTGTGAAGTCATGCTCTAAAATGTGCCCATGTCATTTCTCTGAAGTCATATTCTAAAGCATGCCCTGTTGTTACTATCTGAAGTCATGCTCTAAAAAGCTAAAACGTGCTCTGCCATTACTATCTTAAGTTATAATCTAAACATGTCCTGCCATTACAATGTGAAGTCACACTCTAAAACGTTTCATGTCGTTACTATGTGAGGTCATGCTTTAAAACATTCTGCCATTACTCTGTGAAGTCATGCATTAAAACATTCTCTGCCAGTGCTCTGTGAAGACATGATAAAGTCACGATAAAGTCATGCTAAAGCTTGCCTTGTTGTTACTATCTGAAGTCATGCTCTTAAACGCTAAAATGTGCTCTGCCATTGCTATCTTAAGTCATACTCTAAAATGTGTTCTGTCATTACTATGTGAAATCATGCTCTAAAACGTTTCATGTCATTACTATGTGAGGTCATGCTCTAAAACGTGCTCTGCCATTACTCTGTGAAGTCATGCTCTAAAACGTGCTCATGTCATTACTTTGAAGTCATTCTCTAAAGCATGCTTTGCTGTTACTATCGAGCATGCCCTGCTGTTGCTATCTGAAGTCATGCTCCAAAACACTAAAATGTGCTCTGCCATTACTATCTCAAGTCATATTCTAAAACGTGCCCTGTCATTACTATGTGAAGTCATGCTCTAAGATGTTTCATGTCGTTACTATGTGAGGTCATGCTCTAAAACGTACTCTGTCATTACTCTGGAAGTCATGCTCTAAAATGTGTCATTGTCATTACTCTGAAGTCATGCTTTAAAGCATGCCCTATCGTTACTATCTGAAGTCATGCTCTAAAATGCTAAAATGTGCTCTTCGTTACTATCTAAAGTCATACTCTAAAACATGCTCTGTCGTTACTATCTTAAAACATATTCTAAACGTCCTCTGTCATTACTATGTGAAGGCATGCTCTAAAATTTTCCTTATCAAAATTCTACGAAGTCATTCTCTAAAGCATGCCCTATCATTATTATGTGAAGTCATGCCCTAAAATGTGCCATGTCCTTATAATGTACGTACAACTATTGCTCTGAAATGTGCATTGCCGTTGTTATGTGCATTCATGCTCTAAAACATTTCCTACTGTTACTACGTGAAGTCGTGCGCTCTTCGAAGTTTCCCAATATAGTAAATTAATGGCAGTGTGTATGTTCCACCTTGCTCACTCAGCTTTTGTGCTACACATGTTCTTAAATCCTCAGTAGCTAGCTTCTTTTGCTTTCTATATAAAGACTACACTTGGGTCATCTCTTCACATGTACGTATTCATTGCTCATTTTCTCTCATTGCAATGAATCACTCGCTCATCTTATTCTCTTCACTTACCATGAGCATACCACATCTTCTCTCTCTGTTTTTTTTTTTTTTTCATTTCTTCTCTTTGTTTCTTAGATGTAAACAGATCGATCTGCAAAAAGCATTTGTAGCTTAGTTAGTCGGTGAGATCAATTACGAGCGAAGGTGCCAGATCTCCGAAATATCAGGTGCGCATTTATAGAAACCTTCTTCCTCATGAATATTGGCTATGTGTGTTTTTCGCTCTCAAATATTGGTTTGATGTTGAATACTGAAATTTAACAAAATATAACTGGCAAAGTTTTTAGTCAAACTATTTCGTTTTTCATTTTTCGACAATTCTTAAACTTCCACTTGATTTACTCTTAGAACTTTACCGCGAAACCTGTTTTTGAAATTTAAAAACTTAGATAAATAAGGGGGGAAAGAAAGTTATTTTTTCACAGAAAGTTCTCATCGAATAACAAACACGAACACAACATGTATTGAATTATTTAGGTATGACTGCGCCATCTAATTTTTTATAATTAAAGTCTTTTCATTACAATAGCCTTTCGCACATCAAAATTAATTAATATTTTCACTATGTTCACATGTACAATGAAACAACATTTAGCAATGCTAAAATACACCACAGATAGAATTATTTTTTACGATTATAGTTTTATTTATTTACTTGTATGGATACATGTTCTTTTTATTACCCCTCTCTCTGCTACTGTTCATACTGTTTCTTGATTAGGAAAAATAATTTGTACTAAGTTCTTCAAAACCAATTTGACTGTTTATGCACACAATTCTTTCTACATCTTGATTTAATTTCAGGACTCATCCGCAACCCCTGTCATACATTGCGATGGAGCTATAGTTGCATAGAATGAGAGGATGTGGTCCATCACCAAATCTGAATCTGCCTGCAGATTTCCCGAATCCTCCCAACTCAAGATTATGATTACAGAGGTTGGTTTTCGGATTCTATGGAGATTGACTTTCAGAACTAAGATGAGGTCAAGATGGCACAGGATCGTGAAGTTGATGCATGCATATCATGAGTCAACTATTATGGGCTTAGAACTTACACCGTCACTGCACCAACAAGAAGAAAGCGCCGCAGATTTCAACGTAGTATTTGTATTCAGAATTGAAAGTTGTGATGAATTCTTCCATTTGGTCCAAAAATAAACAAGAAGAAAAATTCTTTCTTTTTCTCTTTTCAGTTTGGAGACATCTCCCATAAATCTAGAGGTGTAACTTTGCAGTGTTGTATGCAGTGCAGGCTGAATCCTAACTTTTACTAGTAAGTGCAACTTTGATATCGTTCTCCCCAAATAAATTTCCTGACAGTGCGATCTATGAATACACGATTTTTTTTTGAAAATGAAGGGGGCTCACATTGAAATTGGATATGAGGAAACTACGTTCATAACACGCAATAAAATTCAAAAAGCTTTGAAGTACTATAGCTAGCTAGATTATGTCGTTTCTCTTTAATATAGCTATGAACTTATAGAGCAAGACTCAATGATAACCCACATTAATATGCTCAAAATTCATAATGAGCGATAACTAGCAATTGGAAGCACTTACTTTGTATCATCATCCATCTACATCCACAATTTATTGACTTGGCTAGGCAAAAAAAAATAAATTGGCAATTGAAATATATAAATAAAACTTAATAAAATTTTAGTTTTCATCAAAATAAAGCATGGAAGCATCAATGTGAACTTTTTTTTAGAAAAAAACTGTGAGACAATAAAGTCCTCCAGCGTTTCATTAAAACATCTTAACGAAACATTCTTGCGACTCATGGGTACAACATCATACAAATACAAAAGTAAAAGAAAACTCCAACAGGGCACCAAATGTAGTCGACGTCAGGCAAGGAGCAATTAAGGCCGGGCTTTGGTGCAGCAGAAGCATCAATACGCATTGAAAACATTTTCCCCCTTCAACTATCGAAATAAAAAAAAATACAAAAAAAGTACTCTATGATTTTTTAGTCAGTTGGGCCTGTATTTGATTATTCTTGATCTCAGTGATTAGGGAAAAAAAATTGGACTGTTGGAGGGCTTTACTTGTCTTGTCTTTCGTGATATCTCCATGTAATAATTCAATTTCATAATTCTTAAGAAATGATGTTCAAAGCAAGAATCCCAATGATTCCATCTTAAATTCTAAAAAAAAAGAAAGAAGGAAAAGAAAAATCTAGATATAATATGTACATTTTTTTTAATTTGTTAATTATACCTTCGTACTATTACTTACAAGGAAAAAAGATGATTATATCTTAGATTCAAAATAGAAGGATAGATAAACCATCTAGATTGCCCATTACTTGGCAATACTAAAAAAAATTGGACTTTAATCCCTCTTCATTAACTTTCGGTGGATTGCTTTTTCTAATCTCTTATTTGAATATATCAAGGTAGAGGTAGCCGTTTGGTAAGGTTATGGCTATTTTTCTGATACAACATATTATGCCTCTTAGACATGAAATTAAATGTGTTTCATAATATATTATATCTATTAGTGTTTGAAACCGAGCATTTGGGCATCAGATAAACTTTTAGTGTGTTCTTTGTATTGACACTTGAAATATTTGATCTGGATAAGTTTGTCGCCTCCAAAAGTTTTTATATGGGTTTAAATAGTCTCCTAGAGCATAGCCTCTGTTGTTCAGGAGTTTGGACTTTGTCTTTTCCAAAAGGATTATTTTGTCTTGTTTCGGCTTCATCTAAGAAAAAGAATTATGTTGCTTATTTATTTGAAAGATATAGTGATTACTGGTGATGATATTTAAGAAAATAGTGAGGTGAAATGTATCTACAACAGAAATTCAAGCAAAGAATTTAGGGCCATTGAAATACCTTTTGGGCACCAAGGTAGTGAGATAGAAGAAAGAAGGAATCTTTCTGTCTCAATGATAGTATATATTGAACATGCATCTATAAGCTGGTATATTAAAGTGTAGATCAGCAGATTCATCAATGGATGCCAACTCCAAGTTGCTGTCATATTAGGGAGAGCTTTGGATAATTCAGGACAGCACCAGAGGCTTGTGGTAAGTTGCATTATCTTACAGTGGCTTGACCTGATATTGCATACCATGTTAGTATGGTGAATCAGTTCTTATCTGCTCCACGGACAGGTTATTGAGATGTTGTGATTCGAATACTTTGGTATCTAAAGTGTGCCCCTAACAGAGGACTCTTGATTCAGATTGTGGTCATACGCGTATAACTGAATTTTTCAGATTTAGATGGGCAGAATCATCAATTGATAAACGATCAATTACTGATTATTTTGTGTTTGTTAAAGGAAATCTTGTTATCATAGAATATTAAGAAGTAAGTTGTGGTTTCGAGATTTAGTGTTGTGTTTGAATATCGAGCCTTGACTGGTTCTACATCTGAAGTGGTCCCGATACGAGATCTCTTGAGTGAGCTACATCTTTTGCCTCTACTTCGATGAGATTATATTGTAGAAAATTCGGTTTTATTGAGCGTACCAAGCACATTGAAGCGGATTGTCATCTAGCTCATAAGAAGGTTATAGAGGATAAGAACATTGAACTTCAACATGTTTCTTTCATTACCAATTAGAAAATATATTAACAAAACCTCTAAGAGATCATCGGATTCAGAGTATCTGTGACAAGTTATGCATCTATGATGTATATGCTTCAGATAGAGAGGGGCGTTAGAAAATATGAGTAGCTTAAGGAATAAGTAATGTATGAATATAAATAGGAGTAGTCTTTTATGTATGTATATAATATAATTGAGATGAGAGATCTCTTTCTTTAATTTCTCTCAATTCTATTATCATTTGATAACTTCATTTCATCCCAGAAATTCTTATATTTCTATTTGACACCTTAATTTTTTTAAGTTGGGACAAAAACCTACTTTGTCATTAATCACTCTGCTAAAACCGGTGGAATACTCTTTTTTAATTTATGGTCTTATCTAATCCGTTGTAAAATGACAAAATTATCCGTTCATAACTCCTACTTTTATTTCCTTCAGAGAAAATTGGTCTTTTGACCATCTCCTTGTTAGTAAACAAATGATAACTAACAGAGGATGAGTTTTTTCTTCCAACTTAAAAATTTTAGGTGTCAAAAATGAAAATATAAAGATTTCAGAAGTGAAAACGGAATTGTCAGAGATTTCAAGTGCCGAAATATAACAAAATCCTAAATTTTAAACAAAAAAAGTTGGTTACAAAAATTTGTCGTTTTATTAAGAATTGCTCATGACTAAAATTTTAGATATCTCCATCTGTGGCTCAAGTGGTATTTCACTTTCTTACATTATGGGAGGTCATGGGTTCGTAGGTGCACTAAGAGACCTATTACACACAGTTCGACTTTGCGGCATACAGAAACCACTAAACTACGAAAGTTGTGATGGAGGCTATTAATAATTTTGTGGAGGCTCTTGTTGTGACTAATAACTGGGTTGGGTTCATAAGTGTGCATCAGACGTTTCATTCTCCTTTTATAAGAGTTTTTTTTCTCCGCTACAGCGGTGGTTTCCTTACAAAATTTTGAAGCTACAGACAGAAGAACAATCACCTCGAGTGGGCTCAGCTTACAAACCAGGTCAACAAAGCAAAAACGCCAAATAAACCGGAGGAAAGCGAGATCACTGGTTTCTCATCAAAGGAGCACGAGTGGAACAGATCTAGCTCAAACATGCCATCCTTAATCGAATTTTTGTGCAAAAACACGATTTTTAGAAGAGAGGCACTGAGCTGTTGGTGAGAGGGGGGAGGATTTCACAGGGCACTATGGGAAGAAAAGTAAGGGAGAGAGTAACCCTAATCCCAATTTTCTCACAAAATTATTAAAAAATTCAGGTGTGTCAGAAATCTAAAGGGTTTCTCATAGTGGAGTGGAAATTGAAGTCGGGATTTTTTCGAGATATGTCAGCGATTTCTATAAAAGGCAACCAAACACACTAGTCTGAAAAAAACCATCAGCCCCACGGAATAGCGTTTCCAAGTGAGGTTTTCCTGCTAACAAACAGGCCCATATATTCATGTTGCTAGTTTTAACAATTCTATATTTTTTATCACTTAATAAATCTTTATTTCTATTTCCTTTTATGAAGCATTCAATGATATAATATTTGTAAACTCTTAACACTTCAAATTTACAAATGGTAATTTGTGTAACTTTTAGATAGATATCCATCCCAACGGGGTGCATGTGAGGGGAACCTAACCGTTTTAGAGCGTTACTGAACAAAACTGATGCATAAACTAACTCGTGATAATTTACTTTTTGAAGTCTTCCCAAAAAAAAATGGTAATGTGTTGTCGCCTGAATCCACGTGTACATTCCACTTTGCTTACTCTGCTCTCTATGGGTTGTTTGGACGAAAAAGAAAATAGCCAAAAACTGCAGGGGTGTCACAGGTTTCATGCGTAAAAAATCTCATAGACCTCGTGTTCTCCTTTTTCCACGAGATTTCTCTCGCCTGCAGAGCTGAAACCGCTGGGTGAGAGAATGGGGTGCCACGTCGGTTTTCAGATGGCCCTTGCATAATGATGATTTTTTTTTAATGGGTGCGAACAAAAACATGCAAGAAAAAAAGCTGAGCTGGCGAGCGGCAGTCAGATTTCGAAAGAACTTATCCCTCAAACAAACAGCCCTTATTTGAATCCATATTACAAAGCCTCTTTCTACATCTATATATAGACTGATCTTGCTCGTTTCTTCACAAATGAGAACTCATTTTTGCCATATGTGCCAGTTTATCTTCTCTTCCCTCTCACTATGACCATACCATGTCTTCTTTCCCTATTTTCTTTCATTGTTTCTCTTTCTTTTCTGAATGTAAGGCATAAATTAAAGTTCGTGAACATTTGCAAAGAGTATTACTTGGTTTGTAGGTTGGTGGGATCAATTACGAGAGCAAAGTTGACACTCCTAAATATCAGGTATGTGTTTTGAATTATTATACGCAACAAAATTCAATCATTCATTTCTTTCATTCTTCAAGCCTTTGACCTAGTGAACATATTTCTTTCTATTTTTTTTTCATGTAATCCCATTAAGTTCCATATAAGACCGCTTAAATGTCATCAATGGTTGGACATTGGTGATGTGAAAAGTATAGTTAGAACAAACTACCTTTAGAAGGATCTTTTTGTTTTCCTAAGTGAGTTTTGGCATCTAGATGAATAAAACTTCATTTAAAGAAACATAAGCCAAGAAATGTATTTTAAGAAAATAATTTGAAACACATTTAATAGTTTTTATCTTTTTTCATTTCTTAAGGAAATATTTTATGTTCGCTTCATTAATTAATTGGATTTTAATCTTTGATGTGATTTATTCCAGAACTTTGTTTTTAAACCAACGTTCACAAATTTAAGCATTGGAAAACCAAAAAAATAATCTGGAAATTCATTTTTTTCGTGGACAATTTCTACTAGGAATATTTCGCTACAACCCCCTATGTCAAATCATAATTACGAAAAAAACTCAGCTTCCTAATTTTATTCGCTTCAGCCGCCTCCTTTTTTAAACCAACCACATGCGTTCACGTGTCAAGCGCAGAAGCGCTCCTCAACGACGAAAGAAGCAATGCCCCACAGTAATTGCTTCGAAAAAATGGTCCGCTTCGAAAATGCGTACTGCTGGTATATAGAAAATTGTGATCATGATCACAGTCCTTAAAAAAAATCATATTTCTGAGGACTACAACCATGATCGCGGTCCTCATGAAAATGTCTTATTTCTATGGACTGTGACTATGATCGCAGTCCTCACAAAAATATCCTATTTCTGTAAACTGCGATCATGATGCAGAACTCACAAAGATGTCATGTTTTTGAGTTTTTAAAGGGTTGTGATTTTGATCTCAGTCCTCACAAAAATACATTAGTTTTTAGTTTTTATAGGATTGTGACTATGATCGCACTCCTCATTATTAGGGCATATTTTCTGAGTCTTTACATGATCGCAATCCTTACAAATGGTCTTGTTTTTTAGTTTTTTTTTATTAGAACTGCGATCATGAACATAGTCCTCACAGAAAAATAATTTTTCAGTTTATATTGAAACTATGACAATGCTCGTAGTCAAAAAAACCTTAATTTTCAATTAATAAAAAGACTATGACTATAGTTACAATCTTCTAATAAGGGATTATGACCATAATCGTAGTCCTCACATAAGACCGTGATCATGAGTCATCATATCAGTATTGCCATCATCAGCAAATCCTTGTTCACCAATATCGAATTATCACCAAATTTTTTTAATATAAATATCACATCGATCACAAACACACAAAAAACACATCGCGAGTATGAGCAAATGAAATCTGCAAAGGTCGATCCTAAAAAAAATTTGGTCTGAGGGCTCTGTCCCTGAAACCCCCAGAAGAGGGCTCCCTACCCCCCCTTCCAACCCCCACGGCGACCTGACCGCGTAGGCCGACTCACAAATTACTCTGTATCGGGGTCAGGGTCAAGGGAGAGAGCAACATTAGAGGCGATGGGTAAGGTAAAAGAGAAAATGCAAATATATAAAAGTGATAGCTTGGAGGAATCAATTTATGCTGATTTGGATGAAGCTGTAGTGAATAAAATTATGAAACTGAGTTTTTTTCTAATTATGATAAAAATAGATGGTTGTAGTGAAATTTTCCTTCTATTAGATATGTATACATAAAAAATAATTAGAAGACAACATATGTACCTTAATTTACATCCCTCGTAAATTTTGGCATTGAATTATATTTTAGACTAAGTCCTTCACTGTCCAATACATTTGTGCTTTCATCCTTTATTAATAACTTAATTTATTTCTAACAAATTAAACATTATTACTTTTTGTTATATTTGTTGCACATCAAACACTAGTAGTTTGTTATATACATGATGGAGCTACAATATACGATGCAACTTGCTTTACGAAAATTTTGGTTCCTTGTCTACTTCTTGGAAAGATAGCTAGATTGCGAGAATATAATCATCAAATTGATCTTATTTGTATGGTGTTTTTCTTTGAAAATGATGCTCTGCCTAAATGACTAATTTTATCAAATTCAGGATCTCTGCTTAGAGTTGAAAGAAGAGGTTGTAAATCCTCTCACAACCACGAGTTCTGTTTTCGGGAGACATTCTGCCTACACTGGTGACATGCATTGTAGATGAAGAGGCTTTCATGTACTTAATTTGTTGAAGTGCCCATGAGATTAGATTCTTTTTGCACCATTTCACCAGGTATTTTTTAGTCTCAGTAAGACTACATTTTATTTTTATTTTATTTTTATTTTATTTTATTTTATTTTAGTTTTTGAGGGGAAAAAAATACAGAGAGTCGGTTAGGTTTTTCGCGATGCATTAGTAAGCCTTTAATTTCAAATCAAAATACACACGCAGATGTCAAGTGAGAGAAATAAATCAGCACAAAATGAAAAGAGAAAAAACCACTACAAAACATTCAAGACACCCTCATACAAAAAAACCGGTTCAACTAGTTACAAGCTCTTGAAAGATCAAAACATTGGAACCCCATATCAACACAGCTCACATGAGAACAAAATCGGTGTCATGATCCTAACCCATAGTAAATACATTTTTAATGTCCCTTTCCAAAAAAACTAAAAAACTAAAATAAAATTTATACACATCTCTATCCATGTATTTTCGTCCTGCAGTCACTGAAATGTGGGACCCTCTGAGTATCACCCACCTTTTCTTAGTCCCAAGGCATTACCTGATTTCTTTTTTTATTTTTCTTTAATTTGTAAAAAGTAATGTCCTCCATAAAGCGATGCTATCTTTATGAAAGAATGGACTTATTTTTAAAATGATACACTGCAAAAAGAAAAAAAAAGGGAAAATTAGTTCAATCAAATTGTTTTCTCTTATCTTAAACATGTTCCTGGAAAAACTAAATACGAGTACTGCACTTATAATTCTTAAAAAATATATATACAAGAAAGTTGTAAAAATGAAAAAGTCCAAACTTTATGCCATGATGTAGTTCCCCATTCACAAATAGTATGAGAGTAATAATTATCCTAAATTAATATCTAAACTACTTATGTTTGACCAATTTGTTGATTAATTAGCTCACGAGGTTTTTTTGGCTTGCACCAGGTGTCAGTAAGGCAGTTACAACAGTGCATGTGAGGAAAGAATGGGGAGCTCAGTGCGTAAAAACAAACAGGCAGCTTTGTTTACATCCGGCTCTCAGTCCAGGGCTCGGGTTAGCTTCTTCGCGTGATAGACCATGATGGTTCTTCACGCCGTGCTGTGATTGATGACTCGAAGCAAGAGAGAGAAAAACAAATACGTTTTGTGGTGGAACTTAAAAACACTTTGGTGCAAAAGACAATCACATACTCTTCACGCGTTGGAGCCAACCCTAAACCTCATAAATTGCACACAAAAAGTTTTTTGGATTGTGCCAAGAAATAGACAAAGCAGTTACAAGGAGCTCAATGCATTAAAAGCTATGGTCCAAGAGAACTTAATTTGTTCACTCCACCTGTCCGTTTCAACCTCGCTGCATCCCAAAAGCAGTTACATGTACTTTCACTACATATAAATCCCCCTGTAACTTTCTCCAAAATTTGGTGTTAATTAGTCGCTATTTTTTTCCATAGTATTATTTTCCAATTTAATGAAGAAAAAAAGAGTTGTTTCTGATGTATTTGATGTTTCTACTGAGGTTTCTTTGGGGGAGATCCAAGGTTACAGCGATTGGAAGAGATCTTCGCGAGTCAGTCAGTGAGATCAGTTACGAGAGAAAAATCCAAACCCAACCCTTGCCACAAGAGACTTGCTGCTAAGCTCCGTTGTAGGCAGGTTGATTTGGGCTACTGAAAAGCGCAAGATCAACTCCTCAAAGAAAAATGCTTCATGCACTCTCTCGAGTACTCATTTAGGGCCTCACAAAAATTTCAAAGTAGTTTTCAAGAGGGTGATTTTAAAGTAGATTGTTTTCAATGGAGCACGAAGGACGTTTCAGCCTCAAAAGAGCTGGTGTATTTCTCAGCCGACGTTTTTGCTTTTTACAAACTGCGCTCACTGACTGATACTGAGAGATTGGACACCGAGACTATGACATCAAAGACAAGCGGCTTGTGGCTTGCTTGATCAAGGAAACAGAAGATGTCAGCATTGATCGTGAGTTTTGTACTAGTTTGTATTCTATTTGGAGTGTAAACCAATCAAGAATGTTTACAAATATGTTCTATGGTGGTGTAATGTTCTCTTGCGAATATAAGATATCTGACACGCAAACAAAAAAATATACTTAAGAAAAAAAAATTTCACTTATTATGAATTAATTAAAAATCACTAGAAATCAGCAGTATATTATTTACTTTTTGGTTCGGAAATTTTGGAACGCATACAATACCGTACTCATCAAATTTAACACGAATGTCTTACTTTTAAATTAAATTCCAAATTGTACTCCAATAGGATATTCTAATCAATCTACCTCTTTAAGCAGTAATTTGAGGGCATGTTTGGATGGCCGAAAAGTTAAGGAAAAGTGAGTTTTTTGTGAGCTTCACAGTCAGTTCTCCTCCTTTTACAAAATCATATTTGTTTGACAAAAAAAACAAAACATCAGAAAGAGAAACGAGTGGAAAACTGATAGTGAAGAGTCCACCAATAAAATTTTTCAAAGAAAGCTGATCGAGCGGATCTTCTCGTCAGTTTTCTCAAATACTTTTCCCAGCCCAATAGGCTCTTAGTAGAAGGTAATTCACATCAATAAAATTGGTTTCTTTAATTAAATATAATAAGAGTCTAGGGGAAAAAAAAGTTCATGCGAATATTCCCACATCTAGAAAGCTAAGGGACCAGAACATGTGACCTTTTGACCTCACAAGAAACTCACCGCTGGTTTCCAGGTGAGGTGACGCCATGTACCTGTGGTCACTAAATCGTCGTGCCATGGTCAGTTACTTTTGGTCTATGTTCTCCCTCTTCTTTGTCTTGTTTATGTAGCATTAATTATTGTATTATTTTTTCTTTCCAATGTGACCTTGGGTCCGATAAGAGTCTCGCTCATTTACAGGTCATCATTTTGAGTCCATCAGCGATATATTTATAATATTTTAATTTTGGCCATCGTGGTCACTGGCCAATTCTTGAGTTTACTCCTCAGTAATCACCAATTGAATCTCAATGGGCATTGATTTCTTAGGAACAAGAAAAACTGTTGTATTTAAAATTTACAAGAGTTTTTCAAAGTTGAATGGAAACAAAATTGTTCAGAAATTAATTTGGGAATTACTTTCTCTAGGTTAAACACTTAGCAAAATACCCTCTTTACCTTTCCAAAAGTTGTTTAAAAGAAAAAAGAAAAAGGAAATATGCTAAGTGCTTTCAAAGTAGGACTCTCATCTTTTCATTGGGGTGCCGATGAAACTGCCATATGCCATGAACTCCCAATGAACAGGTGAAGAGCCAACCCAACGGATTCATGGTTATAAGTTTAATAAATATTTTTGCAGACTAAGGGCGTGTTTGTTTCGCCGCAAAACGCAAGTCGTAAAACTTCTTTTCCATTTTCCGTTGTTTGTTTCGCTGAAAAACAAGTTGCAAAATGCAACTCTTCTTTTCCGACTTGCAGTTGCTACAGTTAAATTTGTGGTCATGTCAATCTCACTTTTACACTCATATTTTCCCACTTGCAGTTGCTACAGTTAATTTTGTGGTCATGTAACTCTCACTTGTAGTACACTTACAGTTCAAAACAGTTACTTGATAATCAATAGATAATTTAATATTTTAAATAGTGTTCAATTTCTTATTTAATTATTTAATTACTTTATATTTTTATCTTTAATTTTTTTATTGTTTTTAATATTGTTTTAATATTTAATATTTTACTATTTTAATTTAATATTTTATTTAATACTTTATTATTTTATTAATACTTATTCCATTTTTTATTATTTTATTTAGAGTTAATATTTTATTAATATAACAATATTATACTTTAATATAAAATTACTATATATTTACTTATTTATTTTTTAATATAAAAAATTACTTTATTAATATCATAATATATTTTATTATTATATTAATATTTTATTATGTTAATATTGTAATAATAATTCAGTATAATAATACTATAATGATAATTTATTATTAAATTATAATTATATTTTACTTTGTTAATTTTATATTTCTATAATATTACAATAATATTATAATAAAATTTATATTATAATAATTTTCAAGTATTTTTAACATTATAATATTATAACTATATTTTATTATTATTGTAAGATTTTTTAATATTTATATTTTATTAGTATTCTTAAAATTTTATTAATGTTCTTTAGATTTTCTTAAAATTTTATATTATTTATTTAGTTAATATTTTAGTAATATTTTGCTATTTATACTAATATTTTATTAATATTATTGTTATAAATAAAATATTAAGATTATTAATTTTTATCTCAAATTTAGTAATACAATTTAATTTGCAATAGTAGATTTAATTTAATAGTATTTATAATATTTAAATCACTGCTACAGTTAATTTTGTAGTCAACTTTTTCACTTACACTTTTACATTGCCAACCAAACACCGTAAAACACAATATACTTTATCATTTACACTTTCACTTTATCAACCAAACACCGTAAAACGCAATATACTTTTCCATTTACACTTCACTTTATCAACCAAACACCGTAAAACACAATAAATTTTCTCTGCTACAGTTCACTTTTTCCATTCTCATTTTACGACTTACGACTTGCGACGTTTTGCAACGAAACAAACAGGCCCTAAGTACTGATATATTTTGTTAAAAGTTATACATGATATCATAACATTTTAGAAATACTAGTTTTCGGAGGGATGCCCCTACCTAAAACCACCCCCTGTTGCGTGCAGAACAACAACCACGTAGAGAGATCCCAGATGCAAAATAGCAGTACCACAAAGCAGCAACGAAGAATTAAAACTGAGAAGAACGCAAACACACAATCTTTAACGAGGTTCGGCCAATTTGCCTATGTCCTCGGGGCAATGGAAGAGAGTTTTCTATTAATTGGAGAATCAATACAATTTTTCAGCATTACAATAAAGAGAGCTCTGCCTCTCATATATACCCCCAAAGAAAACCCTAGGAATCAGTTTCCAAATAGAACTGATTTCCAAATCAGCAGTTTCCCGAAACAGCCCATCTCGTCTGTCGGTCGACCGGTCGGTCGACCGATCCCAACCAACGGTCGACCGTGCCGGTCGACCGTGCCTAACCGAGAGTTAGGCACTTTCAGTCGGTCGACCGGGCGGTCGACCGCTCTCCTTCTGCGGTCGACCGGACCGCTCGACTGCTACTCCCCGTGCATGTTTGTGCACGACGATCGACCGGACCGGTCGACCGTTCTGCTGCTGCTGCTGACGGTCGACCGGACCGGTCGACCGTTCTCCTGCTGTTACTGTTGATTCCCTCTGCTGCTGCTGCTTCTTCTTTGGCGATGACATCGTTGACTTCCTCGACTTCCTCTCTCTTCCTACAATTCTCCACCTCGGTGAAGATTTCTCCAAATCTGAGCCGAACTGACATACTAACCATCGACTCGAAAGTGGCTGCACCAGTGTGGTTGCCTACGTACCCTGCCCAAGGGATCAAGCCATCCGTAGTTCAACCAAAGGAGCTTCAACAAGCTCATGCTACATGAAGGACGTGGAGCAAAGCCTTACAATGTGCAAACTTGACTCCTGACACCACCATGGTAAGCATGTCGGCAGGATTCTCCGATGTGTGAATCTTCAGCAGCTCAATAATACCCTCATCTAGAATCTCCCGAACAAAATGGAACCTAACATCAATGTGCTTCGCATGATATACCTGGTTCTTGGCTAAATAAATAGCACTTATACTGTCACAGTTGATCTTCAGCAGATCCTGATCCACCCCCAAGTCATCAAGCAAACCTTGAAGCCAAATTGCCTCCTTCATAGCCTCCGTCATGGCCATATACTCGCCTCTGTAGTCGACAATGCGACGGTAGACTATAGAATAGAGCGCCAACTCACCGGTGCTTGTGAGAATGTAAAGACATACCCCGTTGTAGACCGGCGCTTGTCAAGGTCACCAGCATAGTCGGAATCAACATATCCGATACAATCATGCTTCCCTGTGGAGTCCTTCTCAAATACCAGACCAACATCAATGGTACCTTTAATGTACCGCAGAATCCACTTCACTGCCTCCCAATGACCCTGTCCCGGATCATGCATATATCTACTGACCATAGAGACAGCTTATGACAGATCTAGTCTCGTACACACCATAGCATACATAAGACTACCGACTGCGCTAGCATATGGGATGTGAGTCATGTACTCACGTTCTTCAACGTTCTTTGGAGACATCATAGCAGATAACTTGAAATGAGGAGCCAGTGGTGTACTTACAGACTTTGCATCCTCGCCGATGTTGAACCTCTGAAGTACCTTTTGCAAATACCCCTTCTGTGTCAAGCTCACCCTGCCAACCCTTCGGGCTCGTGTGATTTCCATGCCTACCACCTCCTTACTTCACCAAGATCCTTCATCTCAAACTCAGAAGATAGATCCTTCTTCA
Source organism: Agave tequilana (assembly GCA_038442645.1). Classification (NCBI taxonomy): domain Eukaryota; kingdom Viridiplantae; phylum Streptophyta; class Magnoliopsida; order Asparagales; family Asparagaceae; genus Agave; species Agave tequilana. The sequence continues at coordinate 67,847 of JAVJIF010016659.1, forward strand.
GTACATCAATCGCAGATCTAGACCTTGAAGCAATAAGCATATCATCTACATACAATAGTAAATAGATATACTCCCCTGTCAGTAGCTTGTTATAGTACACACATGGGTCATAGTGGCTACGTGTGTACCTCTTTCCTCTGATGAAGCTGTCGAACCGCTTGTACCACTGTTTAGGAGACTGTTTCAATCCATACAGCGACTTCTTCAGCTTGCATACCATATCTTCTTTCCCCGCAGTCTTGAACCCTGTTGGCTGAGACATGTAGATCTCTTCATCTAGATCGCCATGGAGAAAGGCGGTCTTTACATCGAGTTGATCAAGGTCCAACTCGTACTGTGCCACCACAGCCAATAAGATGCGAATTGACGAATGCTTTACAACAGGAGAAAATACCTCATTGTAGTCAATTTCTTTCCTCTGAGCATAGCCTTTTGCTACCAATCTGGCCTTGTAGCGCACCATATCTTCTTGACGAGATCCTTACTTCTTGCATACACCCACTTATAGCCTATCGCCTTCTTCCCTTTGGGCAACCTAGTGAGTTCCTCAAGTGTCGTTCTTGTAGAGAGACTTCATCTCTTCTTCCATGGCTTCTTTCCTTATCTTCGACTCTGAACTGATTTCAGCTTCTCTGAAGGTGGACGGGATAGCCTCTTCAACGACAGGAAGTGCATACGCCACGACCATATCTGTAGTGAGCCAATCTAGTTTCCTTGTGTTTCTTCTTGGTCTTCCAACTGCAGTAGAATCAGGAACATCACCCATGACCTGTTCTTGACCCTCTTCATCATCAGCATCTACCTCAACTGCTTAATCATTACCTTGTGTCACCCTAAGTATGATCCTCACCGATGCTGAACTCTCTAGAGATAGTGGATTAGCATCATTTTTCACCTGCTGTGCTACCTCTTTGGTCTTTTTAATCTCCACCTGTTGAGTGACCTTAGGCTTCATCATAGAAGCCTCGTCAAATGTGGCATCCCTGCTGAGAAGAAATTTCTTGTCCGTTGGATCCCAGATCTTGAACCCTTTGATTCTCTTCTTGAAACCGACGAACACGCCCTTCTTTACTCTTGGGTCTAACTTATCATCCTTGACATGATATAGGCTGGACAACCAAACACCCTTAGTAAATCATAGTCAGCAGCTATTTTTCCTAACCAAATCTCGAGAGGAGTTTTCCCCCTATCGCAAACGAAGGCAACCTGTTCACAAGGTAGCATGCATATGCCAAGGCCTCAGCCCAGCCAAGTTCTTCGATAAACTGGCATTGGACAACAAACAACGGACCTTCTCTAGCAAAGTCTTGTTCATCCTTTCCGCTACCCCGTTCTGTTGCGGTGTCTCTCTCACTGTGAAGTGTCTCTCTATGCCCTCATCATGACATAGCTGAAGGAAAGGATCAGACTTATATTCTTCTCTATTATCTGAACGGAGGACCTTGATTTTCCTCCCCGTACTTCTCTCCAAGTTCTTCTTCCACTTCACAAACAATTCTAGGACTTTCCCTTTGTGTCTCATGGTATATACCCAACAACGCCTAAAATAATCATCAATAAATGACACAAAGTAATGGTTACCTCCAATTGATGCAGTCTTGGTAGGTCCCCAAACGTCAGTGTGAACACAGTCCAGAATTCCCTCGGTGCAATGTGTTGTTGTGCCGAACTTCACCTAGGTCTTTTTCCCAATGATACAGTGTTCACAGAATTTCATCTTGCAGGTTCCGGCACCCTTCAATACGCCTTGTCTTGCATGAGTTTGTAACGACTTTTCTCCTGCATGTCCCAGCCTCATATGCCACAGCCTGGTTGAGTCTTCATCTGAACTAGTAGAAGCCGCCACTTGTCCTGTAACAGTACTACCTGATTGAAATTGAGAAATTGCAAGGAATAAGATTAAAGTTAGGATTCTCAGTCTCAATGCTATCGCTACAGTAAGGGCCAAAGCGGGTCGATCCACAGGGAAGGATGCGATGCAAGCTTTTCGGACGACTTTTCTGTATCCTTAGAAGAAACAAAAGAGAGATTAGATTTGAAATATAAGATCGGAGATATGTAGTTTTACTGATCCTTCTACCACAACCCATAGTACAAGTCTTGGATGTTGAATGTCATCTTGAGATACATATGATTTACCCTAGGTTTATTAGAAAAGATTCAAGCAAGAAAGATGATATTAGAATCTAACTAGTTTGCATTACCAAAAACTCAACAAAGATTCATCCTAACTTCTAAGTGCAGCATAAGAAAAGTGTTATCTTAAAGTTATGCTGTCTCAGTACTTAAGTATGAAGTTGTGAAGAGTTGTTTAGATGTGCAATCTAGATTAGAAAAACTAGCTATCAATTTAATCTTCAAGAAAGGCAATCTTAGACCTAGGGTTTCTAAAAATTGATTATCAATCTATTCAATTCCTAAACTGTGCTAGGGTTGCTTAAGAGATCAGCAAACCACACTTAAGAATTAGTCAATCATCTTTTTTTTTATTTTTTTTATTTTTTTATTTTGCTTAATGAGAAGAATTGTGAAAGAAAGAAAAACAAAACGATTCAAAAGATCAGAGAGCAGAAACTAAAATCGAGAGATCACAGAGTAAAGACAAAATTAAATGACAAGAATTAAATGGCAAAAGAGGTAACCTTTATTGGAAATCTGGTCCAAATACAATGCTCCTTCTTCTCCACAAGATGCTAAAAGTAAAATGAAAATTACAGAAATTTAAAGAGAAAAACTAAATAAACCCTAATCTCCTCGTCTCTGGATGCCCCTCTCTGTTGCGTCTGCAGGGGTATTTATAAGCGCTGGAGGAAGTAGAGTCCCGATAAAACTCAGCCAAGAAATCTGGTAAGCCGCGTTTCCGCGGCAATGTTCTTATCCCTGGCCGCGCGCTTTTGCGCGTGGCCTCTTCTGGTCCGTCCATCTGGGCGTATCTATCTGGCTCTGGCATCTCGACTCTTTAATTTGAGATTTCGGGATAACTTGGAAATCAAGTTACCCTAAATCCAAATCTCTTCCAAAACGAATTTCATCCTTGCACTCTATTTATCCTCATCCACCAAGCATTTAGGGTTGAATAGAATTCTATCCTTTCCCTCTTTCTAGTATTTGCAATTTTTGCACTTTGTAATTGCAATTTTGACATTTGGTAATTGCACTTTTGATCTTGGGCTTGGACATGGGCTTGGACATGGGCTTTTGGGCTTCATTTAGGCTTTTATTCTTTATATAAATAAATACTCAAGGCCTGCACACATTAAATAATAAAATATTAGTAATTGTGCATAATTGTAGGAATAATATGAAAATGTGATGGTAAATGTAATGACAATTATGCATTTTTCACTACCTATCACACCCCCACACTTATCTTTTTGCTCGTCCTCGAGTAAAAATCAAAAAAAGAAAAGAAAAACTAAAGGTAGCTAACTCACTTTCGTAAGAATCACGGTTGCACTTAGCATGTGCAACAAGCCATTAAACCCCTAGGTTAACCTAGAGGATGAGTGTTGTCTCGTGAGGGTTTTCAGCGGATTACACCCACAAAATCCATAAAAAGGAAAATATTTGAAATATATTTGAAGAGACTAAGTAGTCTATAAGTTTTAGGATTATCATTTTTATTCATTCTTAAACTTAGTCTTTATAAAGTAAATTGTTATCCATTTTAGGTAAGGATCAAAATTGAATTTTTGTATAGTCTTTTTTTGTTACCAAAAGTCATATGCACTCTTGTGAATCTAGGAATTCGTTAACTTCGACTCTCATGCCTCTTTATTATGATTTTTTTTAATATGTATAACTCATCTAATTCTCTTTCGTGTAAGTATCAAGGCTTCTTGAGGCCCTCATACCTAACTAATTGATTATTAAATGTGTTAGTACATATATAAGTAATTTTTCTTAGTTTCCTTAGGCTTTCTAATCCACCCATTTAGCGAACTTAAAGTCGGTGGCTCCCAAACCGGTCAGCTTTAGGGCACTAGGTGAGAAAACACCCCGCGGACTCAAATTCGAATGAACTAGGCCACAAAACTAAGGACTTTATTTTATTCAGAACTCACCTTTAGGCGTGAATACTTATGCTTCTTGAGGCACATGTATCCAGCTTAATTAGTGATATATATATATTTTTATTTTTTATTTTTATGAGGCACAAGGGTCTTTGTCTTAGAATCCTAGATATGCATTAGGTATGCACATTTCATTAAGGTAAAAATCAAGATTAATTACTTATTCAAATTCTCCTCCTATACCTAAAATTTCAACAATTTATTTATTTTGACCAAGTTTTTAGAAATCCTAATCATGATTTTCCTAATTCTTAAAACTAACTTAGATTTCTTTCAAAAGATAAGTCAAAATATTGTCTTTTTTATTAAAAAAATTTTTTTTCTTTTTTTTAATTTTTTTTAAAATTTTTTATTTTTGTTATGTTAGAACAAATAAAGAGAAAAAGAATAAAGAAAAAAAAAATTTAATTTTTTATATTTTTTTTAATTTTTTTTTATTACTTTATATACCCTTCCCCCACACTTGTTTCATGCATTGTCTCTAATATATGAATGAAATGCATGGATGCATGAATTGGCAGAAAGGTAAAGTTACCGATACAGTGGGTCAAAAAGACCCATGGCTGCATTTACTTCCGGAACTGATTCCAAAAAGATTTTAAGACGTTGACCATTTACCTTGAATGTACTGCCATTTTTTGGATCGTAGATCTCTATCGCTCCGTGTGGAAACACGGTCTTAACAATGAATGTCCCTGTCCATCTTGACTTTAACTTGCCGGGAAAGAGATGAAGTCTAGAGTTATAGAGTAACACTTTTTATCCTTGGACAAAAGTTTTTCTCGTGATGAACTTATCATGAAAAACCTTAACCCTATCCTTCGCAATTTTCGCATTGTCGTATGCTTCGTTCCTCAATTCCTCTAGTTCAGAAATTTGCAATTTTCGAAGCTCACCGGCCTTATCTAAATCGAAATTCAGCTGCTTAATTGCCCATAAGGCCCGGTGCTCTAGCTCAACAGGAAGGTGGCAAGCCTTTCCAAAGACTAGTCTGTAGGGAGACATTCCTAAAATCGTTTTAAAGGCAGTCCTATATGCCCATAGGGCATCCACCAATTTGGTGGACCAGTCCTTCCTATTCTGATTCACAGTTTTCTCCAAGATGAGCTTGACTTGCCTATTGGAAACTTCTACCTGTCCACTAGTTTGAGGATGGTAGGGCGTAGATAACTTGTGAGTTATGGCGTATTTTCGTATAAGAGCTTCAAAAGTTTAATTGCAAAAATGTGTACCATTGTCACTAATTATGGCGCGATGGGTTCCAAAGCGCGAGATGATATTTTCTTTCAAGAATTTGACAACAACTTTGTTGTCATTTGTCTTGCAAGGGACGGCTTCAACCCATTTTGATACGTAATCTACGGCCAACAAGATGTATTGGTGCCCAAACATTAGGGAAGGGTCCCATAAAATCAATGCCCCAAACATCGAAAAGTTCTACTTCTAGAATTAGATTTAGGGGCATCAAATTTCGTTTGAAAATCTTCCTATCATTTGACATCTTGTGCACGTTTTGCAAAACTCGAATGTGTTCTTTGAACACAGTAGGCCAATAAAAGCCACTTTGCAAGAATCTTTCGGCAGTTTTGCGGGGACCAAAGTGTCCACCGCAAGCAAACTCATGACAAAAGAGGCTAGAACGCTTCTAGTATCCTCGTCGGGGCACATCTCCTAATAATTTGGTTCGCATATAATATTTGAAAAGGTAAGGATCTCTCCCACATGTAATACCGGACTTGAGACAAGAATCGGTATCTATCCTGTTTTGACCAATTAGGTGGTGTTTGGTTGTGACTAAGTAATTTACTATGTCAACAAACCATGGTTCCTTAGAGATGGCTAGAAGTTGTTCATCGGGAAAATTGTCATTGATGGGCAGTTCGTCAGAGGGTGCATTGGCAAGCGAGAGAGATGGTCTGCGACAACATTTTAAACACTTTTTTCATCTCGAATTTTGTAACGCCCCGATCCCGCAGGTACGGGGACGTTATGGCGACGTACATACGCGAGGTGGAAACACCCTTATGCGTACGTTAAGCCTCAGTACAGGACATAACCTCAATATACACAGGAGTTCCAGCAGGAAATAAGTACAAGAATACCTGCAGAAAGAGGTCAGTGATCATAACAGATAGAAAACTGGGAGAAATACGATAACATAAATAAAATACAACGGTACCTATGAATAATCACGATGAGGAATCTCCTATGTGACTCCAAGGCACTATCTGCTAATACGGTAACTCGGATCTCCAACCTGGGCACGCAAACCCAGGGTCGTCAGGAAGCGACCTAGTGAGTGGTAAATGAAGGAAGCAGTATATATACTATAGTAATACAAGCACGATAAGAATATATAATACAAGATGGTAAAATAGCGATACCATATAATAAGCATAAAGAAAGCAGTAGAAATATATACACATGGAAGCAGTAGAAGGATATAAACATGTCATCTAAGCCGGTTATCATCGGGTCAAGTCTCATAGTCGTATCCAGTTTATATCATCATAATATCGAATAGTGATGACGTAATGAACATGCTAGTGGTGACGTGATAGAAGTGAACATGCAGATGTGCGTATGATATATACCATAGTACGGTGTCATGCATATACAGTAATGATGTCTGCAAGGAATACATGAACAGAATATATGCAATGCATTAGTATACATGTGCATGAGTAGGATGCCACCACAGAAAGAGTAACATGTACCAGCAAACAAAATAAAAAATATACGTTGTAACATGATAGCGGATAAATTATCAGGGAACAGTAACAAGTACATCTACACAATAGCATACATGTTTCAGGCAAGTCATGTCCTTTATACAATAATAGCAATCAGTATCACCTGGTATTTTAATCAATCTCTTCCAGTGTCCATACCACTGCAGTTCATACTGGAGCCCGCACTCCAGTCGAACCCATCCGGACATGGCCTACGGGTACCATTATCCAAACGAGAGAGTGACCAAATAACAAGTGTTCTCGACGTCACTATTGTGTATACGGTTTATTATGTTAATTGGAAACCATGGTCGAAGAGTTCTTATCGGGTAGGGTATCCCGTGCATACCGGGATCACGGCCTTAAACAAACCCCTGGCTGCTAAGACCAGGGCCTTCGCTAAGAGGGGAACAATAATCAAGTAAGGGAGCTCATGGAGCAATTGGTAGGTAGCACTACCGTCCCCTGCAGTGGTGAGGAGAACAATATGGATCCAGTACATCACCCGATAAGATCTAATCAACCGTCAAGGTCTCCCCATACCCAAGTTAGCTTTATGATTTGATATGTCAAGGTAACAATGTAACAAGAAGATTACATTACAGTAACATGATACGGGTAACATGATAACAGGACCTGAGCTCTGTTGATAGCATAGAACAATATAACGGAAATGGGAACAATATAACGGGAACAATATCACAATCGATGTGGGATTCCACATATCGCATATAAACAGCTCTCATGTCCAGTAACGGGAATATCCATATCAGTAACAGGAAACAATCATATAAGAGGAATACAGGGATAACATGGAACAATAATACAAGTAATATGCACGGTGATTCATATGACAAGAAGATAGAAACAACAATGCATGTACACGCGGGCGGTGAGCATATGTAACAGGGATGTGTGACCATGAGATAACTGTGTATCGGCATCCATGTAATGATGATACTAATAATATGAAATGTGGTAATCTGTGAATTGGTATCTCCGTGTACCAGTGGAACATATCTGTGTAGCACTAATCCGTGTAAATCTCTGTGATAGTGCATGTAATAACATGATCAGCGCATCATGTAGCGAGGATATCAATCAACATGACGGTATCAATGTACTAGTGTATCCGTAATCAGTAGGTCGCAAAACATATTAATGGTGAGACGTGTACATGAAACTACATGAAAGCTACAGCAATACCGATATCCAGTGTAACCGATATCTACATGCACTAGGTGGCTTAGTGTACCAGGGGGTCGGTAAGGGTGACAGTGGAATAGTGACAAGATCCCGTATAATGAAGTACGCGTGTCATGGTGTCCAAGTAGCAGTAGTGTGTAACTATAATAGTATCCATGCAGTGACAATGTCTAGTGATTCATTAATTGATCATTTAGCTTAGTGTCTATGTTTATACATATTGTTTACAGATTTTATTACAAAACATGACGTTTCTCGAGTTAAGTTATTAATTTAACAGTGCTAGTGCTTAAACCATAATTACGGTTTCATAACGAAAGCTAAACATAAATAAATAAATATGATTTAGAAAAAGAAAACACTCGGGTAGGTATACCCGTGCATACCACCGGGATCACGGCCTTAAACAAACCCCTGGCTGCTAAGACCAGGGCCCTCCGCTAAGAGGGGAACAATAATCAAGTAACGGGAGCTCATGGAGCAATTGGTAGGTAGCACTACTGTAACCCCCTGATCCCCGGTGTATGTATTACTGTATCGGTACGCGATACGACGTACAAAAAATGATTTGACCTCCGTGGTAGTCTGATTGAGCCGATTTCAGTTTCAAAAATCATTTTCTAAATTTGAGATTTTCACGATTTTCTGGAATTTTTCTGGAGTATATTTCGGAAAATCTCCGTTGTCGGGTCGACCGCTACCAATAACCGGCCTTACGATTTTTCTTTCACAAACGGAGTCATATTTTGAGAATCTGCTTTCACCGTGTGCCTTAGAATCGTTTCTCTACGTTAGGGTATTTTGGAATTTTTCTGATGTTTTCGAAAATCCGGCCAAATCGGTATCGCCGTATCGGTGAGACACTCCGGATTTTTAATTTGCAAATCGGATTGAGTTTTTATAAACCGTCTTCATATTACATCTCAGGATAATATTCTTTATTTTCTGTAATTTTGGACACCGTTCGGAGCTAGTCAATTTTGGACCCCATTATAATATTACTTAAATATTATAAAATATTTTTCTCTTTTTCTTTTTCCTCCTCTTCTCCATTTCGCTGGAGACTATCCCACCGCCTAACCCAACCGACCTTCTCTCTCCCCTTAAATCTCCCTCTCTTTCTCTTTCCCTCTTTAATTACACACACCCCCTCTCTCTCTCCTCACTCTCTCTCTCTCTCTGAAACAAACTCTCTCCCTCTCTCTTTCTCTCTCTCTGAATCCAACTCTTTCCCTCTCTCTTGCTCAGCTGGGGCGAACTGACTCATGCCCGCGCCCCACCGGCCGCGGCGCACACGCCGCCGTGCCCCCGGCCGGTGCGCCGCCGGCCCCTGCTTGGCCCGGCACCACCGCCTCCTCGCCTCCTTCTTTTCCTCTTCTTCTTTCTTTCTTTTTTTCTTTTCTTTCTCTTATTCCTCTCTTCCTCTCTCTGTTTCTCTCTCCCTCAACCTTTCACCTCCCTCTCTGCCGGATCTGACCCGCCGCCGCCGGCAAGCAGAGGGGCCGGGCCGGCCGCGCTGGGAGCAGGAGCAGCAGCAACTGCTGCTGCTGCTCTTGTTTGTTTGAGTTGGGTTTGGTAAACCCAAACCAAATAACCCAATAAGGTTAATCAAAACCCTATAAACCCCAAATCCAACCCAATAACCCATTAAAACGTACCCAATACTTTCAGTTATGGGTTCGGGTTATCAGATCCAAACCCGGCCGTTAACCCGCTCCAGAACCCATTACAGGTAATTTGCAGAAGAAAACCCCCTACTCTTATTTCTAATTTGCATTTCAATATTTAATTACATATTTAACCCCATTTTATTCCTTTTCATATTCGGGCGATATCGAGAGCATCCGGACTCCGATTTGGCACGATTCTGGATCCGTTGCGATCGTGGGGAAGAGAGCTACTTCTCATGGCTAGTTAGTGAGTGTTTTATTTTCTAAATTGTCTTTTTAGTATATTTATTGCACTGGTTGCTTTATATAATAAAACATGATTACCGGTTAATCACTGTAAAACTGTAAATACCGATTCATAATTGTCATTGATAGAGTAACAGTGTAAACATGCTCGATTAGAATAACATTGACTGTTGACACAAATAGGGCTGTCTGATACTCCATTCGGTATGATTACCGGTACCTGCTCACACGAAACACCAATACTACATGTACATGTACCACTAGATATGAGATCCCACATTCCTCATGCATTGTCATTCTGATTTCACCGATACTCGGTGACACTACGCTGTTACTCGACATGCATGCTAGACACCTTCACGCACTGGTATCCACATTACACGAATACTATAATTCAATGGACAAGGTATTAGATGAATACACTGACCACTGTTATAACCTGTACGAGTGATACCCAGATATAGTACACGGATTATTGCTACACATGGATATTCCACGGGTACACTGATAGATCAATGCACGGATTACCGCCTTCTATATTATGTTACAGTTATGTCATGTTTACACATCACTGTTACATGTGCATGTCCTGTACATACACTGATACACGTGCCTGTCATGCTTACATATCACGGTTACACATGCATGTCATGTTTCCATATCCCTGTTACACATGCAATCCATGTTCCATATTACTGTATTCATGTTATATGATTGTTTCCTGTTACTGATAGGGTATTCCCGTACTGGACATGAGAGTGTTGATATGCGATATGTGGACTTCCACGTCTATTGTTCCTGCTATATTGTTCCCGTTATAATTGTTTCCGTGATATTGTTCCCGTTTCGGGTATATTGTTCACGATATATTGTTTATGCTATCAACAGAGCTCAGGTCCAGTTATCGTGTTAGCCGTATTAGGTACTGTATTGTTCTTGTTACATGTATACTTGACATATCAGGACATATCAGATCATAATGATAACTGGGGTATGGGGGAGACTTGACGGTGATTAGATCTTATCGGGTGATGTACTGGATCCATATTGTCTCCCACTGCAGGGGATGGTAGTGCTACCTACGATTGTATTGCTCCATGAGCTATTGTTACTTGATTAGTTCCCTCTAGCGGAGGGCTCTGGTCTTAGCAGCCAGGGTTTGATAAAGGCCGTGATCTCGGGTATGCACGGGATACACCTACCCGATAAGAACTCCCGACCATGGGTTTCCAATTAACATAATAAAACCAGTATACCCAATAGTGACGTCGGGAACACTTGTTATTTGGTTACTCTCTCGTTTGGATAATGGTACTCGTAGGCCATGTCCGGATGGGGTTCGACTGGAGTGCGGGCTCTAGTATGAACTGCCAGTGGTATGGGACACTGGAAGAGAGTAATTAAAATAGCAGGCGGTACTGATGCTACTATTGTAAATCACATGACATGTCTGGTACATATATGCTATCTTGTTATTGTTCATGCTACTATCTGATATCCTGATACATGTATACTTGTTACTTTACTGGCATATGTTATACTTCTGTGATGGCATACGACGCAGTTTTGTATTGTATATATGATGCTTTCTGTTAGCAGACATCATATTGTATATACACCACACCGTATAATGATTACATTGCATAGGCCCACCTGCATGTCATATTGCATATGCCCACCTGCATGTTCATTTACACACTACCATGTTCATTTATATCACGTCACATTTATTCGATAAACTGGACACGACTATAGACATGACCCGATGATAACTGTCTAGTAATGATGGTAATAAAAGATGACAGTCATATTTGCACTGCTTTCATATTTATCTAGTTCTACTGTTTTTATTTTTTCTATTATATGATATACTTAGTCCAACCTCGTATTATATATTAGTATCGTGCTTGTATTACTATTGTATATATTATTGCCTTCATTTTTACCACTCACTAGGTCGCTTTCTGACGACCCTGGGTTTGCGTGCCCAGATTGGAGATCCGAGTTACCATAGTATCGGAGAGTGCCATGGAGTCACATAGGAGATTCCTCATCGAGACTCTTATAGGTATCTTGGTGACTTATTTCTGTATCTTATTTGTCCCTTTTTCCTATCTGTTATGATCACTAACATCTTCCTGCAGGTCTATCTTGTAATTATTTCATGCTGGGACCATGTCTTTATGAAGGTATGTTAGTACTGAGGCTTAACGTACGCGTGAGCGTGTTTTCACCTCGCGTATGTACGTCGCCATAACGTCCTCGTACTACGGGATCGGGGCGTTACAACTACGTCCCCTGCAGTGGGCGAACAATATGGATCCAGTACATCACCCGATAAGATCTAATCAACCGTCAAGTCTCCCCCATACCCAAGTTAGCTTATGATTTAATATGTCAAGATACAATGTAACAAGAATAATTACAGTACATGATACGGGTAACATGATAACAGGACCTGAGCTCTGTTGATAGCATAGAACAATATAACGGGAAACGGGAACAATATAACGGGAACAATATCACAATCGATGTGGGATTCCACATATCGCATATCAACAGTCTCTCATGTCTAGTAACGGGATATCCATATCAGTAACAGGAAACAATATATAAGAGGAATACAGGGATAACATGAAACAATAATACAGTAATATGCACGGTGATTCATATGACAAGAAGATAGAAACAACACATGCATGTACACGCGGGCGGTGAGCATATGTAACAGGATGTGTGACCATGAGATAACCGTGTACCGCACATCCATGTATGATGATACTAATAATATGAAATGTGGTAATGTGAATTGGTATCTCCGTGTACCAGTGGAACATATCTGTGTAGCAATAATCGTGCAATATATCTGTGTATCACTCGTACATGTCCTAACAGTGGTCGTGTTGTATAAAGTAATATCATGTCCAGTGAACTACGTAGCCGTGTAAGGATGATACCAGTGCAGGAAATAACGGGTTCTCGCATTCATGTATAGTGACAGTGTAGTGTCCTAGCGTATGTGTAGAGCAGTATACATGTAACGTAACTGTGATATGATACATGACATAATAGGGTCCAAGCGTTATGGTGACATAGTGGGACCGGATGTCAGTGGTACATGAACAGGACATACTAGAGATCAGTCAGCATTTCTAAAATATCTTGTATTACAGTGTTTTAATAATGTTTACCCATTAGGAAACATGAAAAATAAGGGTACACGGTACTCATGTTGTATTTATAGAAAGCAACCAAGTTCACGTTATCTGATAAAAACGTCAATTTATAAAATAAAAACACTCACAAATAGCCATGAGAAGTAGCTCTCTTTCCACGATCGCAACGGATCCAGAATCGTCCAAATCGGAGTCCGGATGCTCCCGATATCGCCCGAATACTAAATCATAAAAAAGGGTTAATTAGTAAATAAAATAATCAATGCAAATACTGAATGTCCAGGGGGTTTTCTGCAAATATACTTTTATTGGGTTCGGAGTGGGTTTGGCTCTTAACCGGTCGGGTCCAGATCCACAACCCATACCCACTTAACTTAAGTTAAATGGGTAACGGGGTTAACGGGGTGAATGGGGGTTTATTTGGGTTAACTTGGGTTATTATTGGTTTGGGTTCTACCCACAACCCAATAAGAGCCACACAACAGCAGCAGCAGCATCTTGCTGCTGCTGTGGGCCTGCGCGGGCCGGCGGCCAGCGGAGCTGGCCGGCGGCACCAGATGGCCGACGGCGGCGACCCCGGCCGCCGGCGGCGGCCCGACTCCGACCGGAGAGAGAGGGGGGGAGAGAGAAGGAGAGGATAGAGAGAGAGAGTGAGGGGGGAAAAGCTGACATGAAAAGAGAAAGAAAAGAAGGGAAAAGAAGAAGAAGAAGAAGAAAGAGAGGGGGTGGCGGCGGTGGCGACGGCCGTGGCTTGGGCGCGGCCGCGGCGGCGGCGGGCGGCGGGCGGCGGTCTGGCCTGGCTGCTTGCGGCGGTTAGGCCCCCCCTCTTGTTGGTGGGTATGCACAGAGAGAGGGGAGAGATAGTGAGAGAGAGTTAGAGAGAGAGTTAGAGAGAGAGAGAGAGAAAAAGTATGGAGAGAGAGAGTTTTAGAGAGAGAAAGAGAGGGAGTTTTATAGGAGGGAGAGAGGCGGTGGGAGCAGTCAAAGGCGGTTGGGAGAGAAGTCGCTGGGAAAGAGGAAGAAGGGAAAGAAAAAGAAAAAGAAAAAGAAAAGAAGATAAATGATTAAAATAATATTATTAATTGGCCAAAATTCGACTAGCTCCGAACGGTGCCAAAAATTACAAAAATAGAAAATATTATCCTGAGATGTAATATGAAAACGGTTTGAAGAAATGCAGTCTGATTTGCAAATTAAAAACCCGGAGTGTCTCGCCAATACCGGTTTGGCCGGATTTTCGATAAATTCAGAAAAATTCCCAAAAAATACTCTAAGGTAGATAATATGATTCTAAGACATGTGGTGAAAGCGGATCATCAAATATAACTCCGTTTGTGAAATAAAAATCGTAGAGCCAGTTATCGGTATCGGTCGACACCGACTACGGAGATTTTCCAAAATAATCCAGAAAATTCTAGAAAATCCTAAAAAATCTAAAATATTAGAAAATGATTTTGAAACTGACATCGGCTCAATCGGATTACCAGAAAGGTCAAATCAATATTATACGTCGTATCGCGTTACTGATACGGTGATACGTATATCAGGAATCAGGGGGTTACATTTCTCCCCACCTTACAAAAAATTCGTCCTCAAAATTTCAAATCAGATAGGAGAACAATTGTTTCAACCCCAAAGCCTAATTATTACAGGTCCACGATACTTTCGCTGCGCACTCTGATAGCTAGAAGGAACGAGAGATGGAGAAGTTGGTAGTGAAATAATCCTAACGGATGGGGAGCAAGACGATGCAAGGAAAACGAGAAGGAAATCGGCGTTCTGGTGACAACAGGAGGGAAGGAAGGAATACAAATGAGTCAAGGCATGAATTGTCAAGGTCATGGTATTCATGTACTCGTTGCTGGAATCCCCAATTCATATACATATCAGTTAATCTGAACCTGAACGTACTGTTGGTAAGAACCCAAGCCTTGACCCAGGTGGTTACCCACACCAGGTATGAACCTAGCTCTGATACCACTCTGTAACGCCCTGATCTCAGGTACGGGGGGGACGTTATGGCGACGTACATACGCGAGGTGGAAAAACACCCTCACGCGTACGTTAAGCCTCAGTACAGGACATAACCTCAATATACACAGGAGTTCCAAAAGGAAATAAGTAAAAGAATACCTGCAGAAAGAGGTCGGTGATCATAACAGATAGGAAAACTAGGAGAAATACGATAACATAAATAAAATACAACGTACCTATGAATAATCACGATGAGGAATCTCCTATGTGACTCCAAGGCACTATCTGCTAATACGGTAACTCGGATCTCCAACCTGGGCACGCAAACCCAGGGTCATCAGGAAGCGACCTAGTGAGTGATAAATTGAAGAAAGCAGTAAATATACTATAGTAATACAAGCACGATAAGAATATATAATACAAGATGGTAAAATAGCGATACCATATAATAAGCATATAGAAGCAGTAGAAATATATACACATGGAAGCAGTAGAAGGATATAAACATGTCATCTAAGCGGTTATCATCGGGTCAAGTCTATAGTCGTATCCAGTTTATATCATCATTAATACGAATAGTGATGACGTAATGAACATGCTAGTGGTGACGTGATAGAAGTGAACATGCAGATGTGCGTATGCCATATACCTATAGTACGGGTCATGCATATACAGTAATGATGTCTGCAAGGAATACATGAACGGAATATATGCAATGCATAGTATACATGTGCATGAGTAGGATGCCACCACAAAAAGAGTAACATGTACAGGCAAAATAACAAATATACGTGTAACATGATAGCGGATAAATTATCAGGAACAGTAACAAGTACACATCTACACAATAGCATACATGTTTCAGGCAAGCATGTCCTTTATACAATAATAGCAATCAGTATCACCTGGTATTTTAATCAATCTCTTCCAGTGTCCCATACACTGGCAGTTCATACTGAGCCCGCATTCCAGTCGAACCATCCGGACATGGCCTACGGGTACCATTATCCAAAGGAGAGAGTGACCAAATAACAAGTGTTCCCGACGTCACTATTGTGTATACTGGTTTATTATGTTAATTGGAAACCCATGGTCGAGGAGTTCTTATCGGGTAGGTGTATCCCGTGCATACCGGGATCACGGCCTTAAACAAACCCTGGCTGCTAAGACCAGGGCCCTCCGCTAAGAGGGGAACAATAATCAAGTAACGGGAGCTCATGGAGCAATTGGTAGGTAGCACTACCGTCCCCTGCAGTGGGAGAACAATATGGATCCAGTACATCACCCGATAAGATCTAATCAACCGTCAAGTCTCCCCCATACCCAAGTTAGTTTTATGATTTGATATGTCAAGTATACAATGTAACAAGAATAATTACAGTACATGATACGGGTAACATGATAACAGGACCTGAGCTCTGTTGATAGCATAGAACAATATAACGGGAAACGGGAACAATATAACGGGAACAATATCACAAATCGATGTGGGATTCCACATATCGCATATCAAGCTCTCATGTCCAGTAACGGGAATATCCATATCAGTAATAGGAAACAATCAT